>JARQOC010000010.1:70180465-70190767 GCA_033576535.1 Allobates femoralis | reverse complement strand
GGTGATCAACACAGATGAATGATGTCATACTGGACCTACTAACCAGAAGAGGCATCGGAGATGGCAGCAAATAGGTATACTGATGTGGCAGCTGACCAGGCTCCTATGAATAGATTTGCTCATTTATAGATGCTTGTCTTCCATGAAATAATTTCCAATGATCTGTCCAATATTTATTCCTATGTTATTATGCTCTTTGTTATATCACCGACTTGGTCACTAGAGCAGGTCCTGCAAATAAATTTGCTCATCTCTACAAGCAATAATTCAATAAGTATTTATTTGTCTATGGCTCCCCATGGAAGGAAACTGAATGAAATAAAATAAATCAATGTGATTATTCTATGACATTAAAGTTAAAAGAGTTGTCACATAGTAAAGAGGCACGACCAGACAATTTTTGCCTAGCAACACCTCTTCAGTTGCAATATTGTTTGTGAGATTGCATTTACACTTTGCAATTTGCACTTTTGTGGTAATATACTAATAACTCATGATTTAAGCAGTGTAAACAATAGAGTTGTGTTCATATATCCCTTGCTTGTGGACTGTAAGCTCTTATAGTCAGAGCAATTCTCTTTTTCTTCTTTAAACTGTAAGCTCTTAGGGTACCTTTACACGCCGCTACAACAGGATGGATACAACCCGCTACAGGCTACGATTGTAGCTTGCGTCGTCAATATAGCCCGTAGTAGCGGCGTGTGAAGACTGTAGTAGGCAGCCGGCAACAGATACATCTGTTTCCGAGCACTGCTCTGAAACAGGTGGCTACAAAGCTGATTGCAGCGAGCTGTATCGGCGTGTAAAGAAGCAACAGAAGGGATGTCTATACACCAGGCGATGTACCTGGTATGTAGCTGGGGCGTGACACAGGCTCCGGGATACCGCCCCCCTTCAGCGATCATTGGTTGAAGCTCCTGCGTTACGATTGGTAGACGCTGCATAGGGAGGCATATTTAAGGAGCTGACCAGTCACACTACACAATTGCTCGAGCGTCATGTATTAAACAGCCTCCTGCGATGCCTGCCCAATCATGATGTTATTGCTTTGTCCTATCAGCGTACGGACGTCTCGTACTCCAAAACTGTGGCACGCCTATGTGCTGTCCCTGCTGCACCAGGTCCGCCCATATTAGCTTGTTGTAGCGGTGTGTAAATGAGGTAAGCTAAGCTACAGATGGCTACTTGAGACACCCGGCGATGTATCTAGCTGTAGATGTAACGTAGCGTAGCGCACCTTGTGGCGGCGTGTAAAGGTGGTGCGTTTCCCGTTTGTAACCGTTTGGCCGTGCTCGTGCACGTGAAGTAGCGGGTTGTATCCATCCTGTTGTAACGGCGTGTAAAGGTACCCTTATGGTCAGCATAGACCTCTCTATCCTGTGTAGTGTATGCTCTTATGTCCAGCAGGGTCCTCTCTCTGCTTCCTGTGTAGTTTAAGCTTTATAGTCAGCTTGGACCTCTTAAGGCCCCGTCACACACGTCAATGTCGTCAGCGATCTGATCGCTGGCGACATTGACGGCTGATCGCTGGTGAGCTGTCACACAGGCAGACTCACCAGCGATTATTGGACCAGCGACATCGTGGAAATGATTTAAATATCGTTTCCACGATGTCTTGCTCCCGCTGACAGGCTGCGGTTAGCGGGAACAGGCTGGTATCCATGGTAAACTGCGGGTAACTAGGCAGCACGCGCTGCCTAGATACCCGATGTAAACCTTGGTTACCAGCCTTCTCTGCTCACCGGCTGGTATCCAAGGTACACAGTGGGTAACTAGGGCACCGAGTTACCCGCTGTGTACCTTGGATACCAACCGGTGAGCGGAGAAGGCTGGTAACCAAGGTATACATCGGGTATCTAGGCAGTGTGCGCTGCCTAGATACCCGCAGTTTACCATGGATACCAGCTCCCAGCGCTTGCTGAGAGGCGCTGTGAGCTGGCTGATCGTGCGACTCTCGGTGTCACACACAGCGATGCTACGTGTCCACGGGGTGACAATCGCCAGGTTTTCGGTCCAGTCTGAAAACCTGGCAACCATCAACCAGCAATTTATCTCTGATTGATGCGCCCTGTCACATGCGTCAATATCGCTGCAATGTCACGTGCAGCAGTGATATTGCACGCGATATTGACACGTGTGACGACCCCTTTATTCCTGTGTAGTGTAAGTTCTTATGGTCACCATAGACCTCTCTTTCCTGTGTAGTATAAGCTATTGTGGTCAGTGGGGTTCTCTCTCTCTTTCCTGTTTAGTGTAAGCTCTTATGGTCAGTGGGGTTCTCTCGCTCCTGTAGAGTGTAAGATCTTATAGTCAGCAGGGTTCTCTCTTTCCTGTTTAGTGTAAGCTCTTATGGTCAGAAGGGTTCTCTGTCTCCTACAGAGTGTAAATTCTTAAGGTGATCAGAGTTCTCTCTTTCCTGTGTAGTGTAAGCTCTAATGGTACCTTTAAACGCGGCAACATTTCTAGGGTGTCAACAGGTAACTTACTGGCTGCAGTGAAATCATGGAGACAAGGTTCTATCTTGTTGCTGTGTACAAATGGAATAATGTCTCCATGATTTCACTGCAGCCAGTAAGTTACCTGTTGACACCCTAGAAATGTTGCCGCGTGTAAAGGTACCATTATAGTCAGTGTGGAGCTCTCTTTGCTGTGTGGTATAAGCTCTTAAGGTCAGTGGGATTCTCTCTCTATTTCCTGTTTAGTGTAAGCTCTTATGGTCAGTGGGGTTCTCTCTCCTGTAAAGTGTAAGATCTTATAGTCAGCACTTTTCTCTCTCCTGTAGAGTGTAAGCTCTTATGGTCAGCGAGGGTCTCTCTCCTGTAGAGTGTAAGCTCTTATGGTCAACGGGGTCCTCTCTTTCCCGTAGAGTGCAACATAGAAAAGGGGATTTGCAGGGGAAGACAGGGGAAGCGCAGGCTCTAAGTGTAGTATATTAGTAAGTAGTAAGCTTCAGAGGTTGAAAACACTCACCACGCAAAAGTCTTGGATCCTCTACTCCCAGGAGCGCAATATACCTGGCATTTTAAACTCCCTCTCCTGTAGAGTGTAAGCTTCTTTGCTCAGTGTGGACCTCTCTATCCTGTGCAGTATAAGCTCTTATGGTAAGTGGGGTTCTCTCTCTCCTTCCTACGTAGTGTAAGCTTCTTTGGTCAGTGTGGGCCTCTCTATCCTGTGAAGTATATGCTCTTATGGTAAGTGGGGTTCTCTCTCTCCTGTAGAGTGTAAGCTCTTATGGTCAGTGGGATTCTCTCTCTCCTGCAGAGTGTATTCTCTTATGGTCAGCAGGGTCCTCTCTCTCCTGTAGAGTGTAAGCTCTTATGGTCAGAGTGGACCTCTCATTCCTGTGCAGTGTAAGCTCTTATTGTCAACAGTGTCCTCTCTCTCTCTCTTCTGAAACATGTATGCTCTTATGGTCAATGTGGACCTCTCTTTCCTGTGTAGTATAAGCTCTTATGGTCAGTGGGGTCCTCTCTCTCTATCCTGTGTAGTGTAAGCTCTTATGATCAGCGTGGGCCTCTCTTTAATGTGTAGGATAAGCGCTTATGATAAGTGGGGTTCTCTCTCTCCTGTAGAGTGTAAGCTCTTATGGTCAGCGGGGTTCTCTCTCTCCTGTAGAGTGTAAGCTCTTGTCGATGACACTTGTCTACTAACCCTAGTTCTATAATGGATGCCAGGCTATATCAAGGCCCACAAGCCTAAAGTACAGGTTGCCACGGGCGACGACACTTGTGTACTAACCCTAGTTCTATAATACATGCCAGGCTATATCAAGGCCCACAAGCCTAAAGCACAGGTTGCCATAGGCAACAACACAAGTATACTAACCCTAGTTCCGTAATGGATGCCAGACCATATCAAGGCCCACAAACCTAAAGCACAGGTTGCCATAGGCAACAACACAAGTATACTAACCCTAGTTCTATAATACATGCCAGGCTATATCAAGGCCCACAAGCCTAAAGCACAGGTTGCCATAGGCAACAACACAAGTATACTAACCCTAGTTCTATAATGGATGCCAGACCATATCAAGGCCCACAAACCTAAAGCACAGGTTGCCATAGGCAACAACACAAGTATACTAACCCTAGTTCCGTAATAGATGCCAGACCATATCAAGGCCCACAAGCCTAAAGCACAGGTTGCCATAGGCAACAACACAAGTATACTAACCCTAGTTCTATAATGGATGCCAGACCATATCAAGGCCCACAAACCTAAAGCACAGGTTGCCATAGGCAACAACACAAGTATACTAACCCTAGTTCTATAATGGATGCCAGACCATATCAAGGCCCACAAGCCTAAAGTACAGGTTGCCATGGGCGACAACACTTGTGTACTAACTCTAGTTCTGTTATGGATGCCAGGCTGTGTCATTGTTACTTCGCATGAAATAATACGTCTATCTATGTTTCTGATCTTAAGTAAAGCAGTAAAAAATACAGATCTTGGTCTTTGCACCTCATTATATGTGAGGTTTGGTCCTATTTTCACTCAGAACATCTGTGTATTAGGTGTCAGTCTAGTCCCACTTCTACCTCCTCATTGTAACCTTGGCTGGAAGAGGTCTTCACATATAAAGACCCCCTGGGCTGTTGCTAATTTTCTGTATTCAGGAAGACCCCATAATGCTGATTTGCTCTGCGGGAAGCCATTAGGAGGGCATACAAAGCCTGAAAACCCTTCCCACTCAATTAGGATGCATTTAAACAGCTGGGTGATGTGTGTGGGGCAGAGATGGAGAGGCTCTGCTTCCTCTTCTCTAGTTTAACCCTTTAACCCTTTTGCTTTTATCATTAAATTGTGTTTCTATTGTATTGATTTGACTCATTATTCAAGTTACTGTAATGAGTCCAGCTTCTGTTATGCAGTCTCAACAAATTAATCTACCGTATCTATCTATCTATCTATCTATCTATCTATCTATCTATCTATCTATCTATCTATCTATCTATCTATCTACTAAGAAAAAAATCTCTCTGCAGCATACAGCTACTACCAATGTTGTACACATGCTACCAAGCAATAAATGAGAATTTTTTTTTTTTTTAAAACTTACGTTTTTTAAAAAAAATTCATTATTCTTAATTTTTATTTCCTGGGATTCTTAGTACACACATTGGCCAATGTCTGCTTGCTCATCAACCATGTCACGGTGTCCCCCAGGTCTGATGAGTCCTGCGCTGACATCCCTGTCCTCCTTTTCCTCCCTGTCCCACTTCTAAGTGGGTGGACACCATCTCAACCTCAGACCACCTGTGGGCGATGAGAGTGCTAAGTGCAGTCATGGAGCCAGCAACTCCAAACTCCACATCTTATACATAAAACAGAAAAAAAAAACTGCACAGCACTCAAAGACATAATGTGAACTAGTGCTAGCAGTGACGCTGGGTCAAATACTAAGAAAAAAATCTCTCTGCAGCACACAGCTACTACCAATGTTGTACACATGCTACCAAGCAATAAATGAGAATTTTTTTTTTTTTTTAAACTTATGTTTTTTTCAAAAAAACTCATTATTCTTAATTTTTATTTTCTGGGGTTCTTAGTACACACATTGGCCAATGTCTGCTTGCTCATCAACCACGTCACGGTGCCCACAGGTCTGATGAGTCCTGCGCTGACATCCCTGTCTTGTATCTATCCATTTATCTTTTTTACTTGCGGAACCCTATTCAGCCGCTACATGAGAACCTGGCAACTCCAGCTTGGCGTGGCATCATGATTACGTCACATGGCATGCCGGCTATTTGAAAAGGGAAACAAGGATGCCATCAGGTAAGAGATGGTTTGCTGGACTCACATCCGATGACCACAGATCTATGACTTGGCTGCTAGACCATTTCCTGTGAATTGATGTACACTAACTCTAATTAATTTCTGTAATGTGTGTCTAGGTCAACTAATACAAAAGGGTCACCTATTTTTTATAATAAAATTGGGCCCATAAGGATATTGAAACAATGAGAGAATACATACCGTACTAACTCATCTACTGGACCTCTATTGTGGTCTGTGTCTCCTGACGGTCTTTTTACTTCCTCTTCCTTTTGGGGCCTTCAGTTGACTGCGGACACTGACTTAGGATACTTTCAGATCTGTGTTTAGTTTTAGTTGTGGCAGATCAGGTAAACCTGAACTGTTAAACTTCAGGTTTGCCTTCTCAGACTTTTTGCAAGTCTGGCAGAATTCTGCCTTTTTTACAAAAAACAAATGCACTTGCAGCAACATTGCGTTCAGGCTAATGCAAAAGAAAAGGGAAAGTGAATGGATCTATCTGTACTGTGCACACATACCGTACATGGTTTGTAGAGCACTGGTGTAGAACAGATATCTATCGTTACATGGTCACTGTATGGTGGTAATATCAGTCTTAAAAAACTGATATTGGTTAATAATAATCTGTGGAGGCCACAGGGCCAGGGTATTCTTCATTAGGGTCCGGTCAGTCAGTAGGGTATCATGGTAGCAGACCCAGTGCTGTAGCCCAGGACCACAACAAAAGGGGATAAGGAAAAATGCCTAAAAAGAAAAGAAAAATAAAATAAAGAGTAGTTTGTGACACCAGCTAAGGTTAGAGTGACCACTGAGGGGCCACCATTGCATATGTGACTCACCGCGGCCGGCGGACTCCGGTTGATACAGGCGATTCTTCTCCTTCCTTGTCACGGGTGGACTTCGCCTGCCGGTAGTGGGGCCCGGTGTAGTGCAGATCAAAATTAAGGACGTCTTACGGGAACAGATTAAAGGGGATTTAATTTGTTTTCTTCGTGACGCCACCTATGAGTAGTTCGGTAAGGGCTACCGACGCTGCGGAACCTCCGGGGTGATGGACAGCAGCAAGATGTTACGCTCCCCACAGGCTGAGCGGTGATCCCCGGAGGCTGGAGCTGCTCAAGATGTTGTGCGGCAGCTGCGGTTACCTTTAGTTAATGACGGACAGTTCATAAGGAGACACGGACACAGATAGTCTCTGCAACGGGTCTTTACTGTCACCAGCAGGCAGTACATGGCTTACAGTGGTTGAGTAGAAGACCGGGTGGACTCAGCAGTGATAGTGCTCCTCAGAGATCCGCAGTGTTCCTCCATTCTACCTACTTAGTTTCCCTTTTTGTTGTGCCAGCGTCGCCCAGGAATACCAGGTCGGGTACGGGGAGGCTGCTTCAATGCCCTATCCATGATGTACGTTCTGGATGCTTTGGGGAGCCTTGGGTCCCTCAGTGGGTACACCGCTGGTTAGACGACTGGAAACTGGCTGGTGGTGGGGTGCTCCTGTAAAGCTGATCCTCCACGGGGCTGGTTCGCGTGGCAGAGGTGAACTGCTGCCAGCTTCGGTACCAGTGAACCGGCTGTGAGTTGTGGGCACGGGAGTCTTTTGGGAACCCGTGTAGAAATGCCCAATCCCGGTAGTTAAGGCCTCAGGTGCTGACACCCGACCGGTGACGGCCCAGGGGCCCGCACGAGGTGCGGAGCCCCCGCTCCTCTCCAAGTTCTAGTCTGCTCTCTCCAGGTTCTAGATTTCTTCTTTTCTAGACTACTGTGTGTTCTACTTCACTACCCTAACACTCCACCCACCAGGACCTAGGATTGGTCCTCTGTTCTAGGTGTTGTATGTTGGGTTGGATCTCAGAGTTAACTATTGCACTGCTTTGTCAGAGAATATTGCGGCTGCAATACTCCCTTGTGACGCACTCGTTGCGGGGCGCCACACTCCCCCTTGGTTAAATCAGCTTGTCCCCAAGCGTCAAACTACTCACATTACAGAGGTTTTTGCATTTTTATACACATATATGACACACTTTTATTAAAATAGAAAAACAGGTAAAGGTATGCTTTGGTGATATAAGCAAAGAAACAGGTAATCACTTTGTGCGGACCCGGCGGGCGGTCGGCTGTACTTTAACTAGAGTCCAGGCTGTAGCCGCGAGATCACACGGTCAGTGATTAACGGGAACAGAGTCATTGATGAAGTTCAAGTTTTAAAGTCACTGGCTCTGAGAACGATGGCGCACCCGGATAGCAAACCACCCATCTGCACAAGCATAGCGCTCGTAGGTGATTATATCGCCCCGGTATAGGTCGCGATCGGGATGTCCTCTTGGCAAGTTTGACTCAACGTCCCGGCGCCCCACAAACACCTCCTCATTCAAACCCACCTCCCAAGCGAACCCCCACCCGGTATTTAAATTAAAGGTGGAAATTCTACCTTCACGGCGGAGTTCATCAGGCAGCGGCGGCTGGCGGCGAGCCTCGGCACGGGCCTGCATGTTGGCGCGTTCTCGGGCTTGCCACTCCTCTCGTCGTCTCTGGCGTACATCTCCGTCGTTACGGCTCGGGGTGTAAAGATGAGTAACGGAGCTGGTGGTTTGGCGGGAAGCTTGAACTTGGCGGGCTGTCTGTATCGGAACCCGGTGGAACGGCACAGGGGAAGGTGTCGGCAGTGCACCCGACCAGTGTACCCGAGCTGTGTGCCCGGAAGGAAGTTCCTTGTTGTCTCCCCAAGCGAACCCGGTGTCGAAATCCTCAGCTGTGCTATGGGTCTCGTCGTCATCCTCTCCGACCTCTTCCTCGATGACCACATCAGGCTGCTCGATGATGAGAGATATTGAAGCTTGTTCCGTTGTACAACAGGGCGGTGGTGCTGCGGATCCTTCCGTAGGGACGTCCTGCAGGGCTTCCAGGCTGCCTGCTTCTTCATCTGTTTCCACAGGTAAAGGTGTTTCAATCCCGGTTACCAGGTAGGCCTCGGCAATGGCAAGGGAAGCCTCCGGTATGGGGACGAAACAAGCGACTGTCTCTGTAATGGTGAAACATGTCGCGGGTTCCTCGGTGGGAACCTGGTAAAGATCGAGTTCTTCAATGGAGCGTGTTATGAGCTCCGGCTCAAGAACGGAATCGGTTACGATGTTGGTCGCTGGAACGGGTCGAGTTGCGGCCTCCACCGGAATGACACAGTCTATTGGCTCAGGTGACGGAGCAGGACAGGTGGTAGGCGACGGTGAGGCGGTCGAGAAGCTGGTGACGTCGTCTGGGCTTGGAGAAGTTGTACCCGGTCGGCTCTGCTGCATCGCATGGTGTAGTCGTCTGCCTAGGGTCTCGCTCCAGCTACGGATCGTCCATTCCACTGTCTCTAGTAACCGCACCCGGAGGTCTTGTAGAGCCTCTAGCCAGAAGTCGGGGCTGCCATCTATAGTAAGGGCAGGATCCGGACCCGGTTGGCTGACGGCTGCTCTGGCCTCCGCCTCGACCTCCCGCATCAGGTCTTGGAGTCTCATGCTGGCCATTCTTCTTGGAGGGGAACCACACCCGTAGAACCGGTAAGACGTCCTGGTAGAGCTGGTGAAGAAGTCTTCTCTTTCTGTCGGTGTGTCTATGACACTCCCATTTCCTTTTGGCTTTTGTAGTCCAATCGTGGGAAAAGTCTTTGGGGTCCGCCCCCATGGTTGATTCGAGCAATCAGGGCGGACAAAGAGTTTGGCGCCTTTTGTCTTTAGCCCTCCCACAGTGAGGGGGGGTTGACTCACTCCTGGGCTTCACGTGGCGGCTTCTTGTGGCGGGAACGCCATCTTGGGCGCCATCTTGACCCAATGGTGTAAAGGCGGGAAAGTTCTTTTTAGGACGAACAAAGTCCAATTGTAGACAATAAAGTCCAGTTTAAGCACAATATACCCGTTGGATAACGGGCCTGCTCGTATCCTGTTCGTGACGCCAAATTCTGACTCACCGCGGCCGGCGGACTCCGGTTGATACAGGCGATTCTTCTCCTTCCTTGTCACGGGTGGACCGCCCCTGCCGGTAGTGGGGCCCAGTGTAGTGCAGATCAAAATTAAGGACGTCTTACGGGAACAGATTAAAGGGGATTTAATTTGTTTTCTTCGTGACGCCACCTATGAGTAGTTCGGTAAGGGCTACCGACGCTGCGGAACCTCCGGGGTGATGGACAGCAGCAAGATGTTACGCTCCCCACAGGCTGAGCGGTGATCCCCGGAGGCTGGAGCTGCTCAAGATGTTGTGCGGCAGCTGCGGTTACCTTTAGTTAATGACGGACAGTTCATAAGGAGACACGGACACAGATAGTCTCTGCAACGGGTCTTTACTGTCACCAGCAGGCAGTACATGGCTTACAGTGGTTGAGTAGAAGACCGGGTGGACTCAGCAGTGATAGTGCTCCTCAGAGATCCGCAGTGTTCCTCCATTCTACCTACTTAGTTTCCCTTTTTGTTGTGCCAGCGTCGCCCAGGAATACCAGGTCGGGTACGGGGAGGCTGCTTCAATGCCCTATCCATGATGTACGTTCTG
>JARQOC010000010.1:70153891-70175261 GCA_033576535.1 Allobates femoralis | reverse complement strand
TTTTGAAGAGCTTATGGGCTGCAAAGGGCCCATATACAGTCTTTGCACAGGGGCCCTCTTCTCTCTGTGTCTGCCAGTGGCTGGCAGCAAACCTTTGTCAGGTGGATGACCTTGTGACTCAATCAACCTACCATGGCCTCATCACCTGCAAGGAAAAGGTCAATCTTCTTTAGATAATAAATGGCAGGCATCTGACTGATTATCAGCAAACAGGAGCCCTCTGCAGACCAGCAAACCTCAGCACTCAGACGACCTCTGGGTCAGGAGCCGGCACAGGCGAAACATCACTTTGTACTTTGAAACTATTTCTAAAAATTAAGTTGCCTAAATAGAAATATTGCTTCATACAAGGAGATAAGAACGCCTCTGCTTTGTAGTGTTTTTCATATCCAATAAATATCAGAGGAAAAAACACATAAAAACATTCTTTTTGGAAAAAAAAAAACTCACTAACTGTGTGCACATGGAGCCTTTTTGCTGAGTTTTTGGAACCGAAACACTGGAAATTCAAAGTCTTTGAGACGTTTCCGCTCCGTTTCTGCTCCAAAAACTCAGTTAAAAAACTTTGTGTGCACTTGACCATTGAAGCACTTTATTAGAGCAGTAGTTTTTTTTTTTTAAGTGAGAATAAAATCATAGAAAATTATTGAGAAAAATCTGACTGTGATCTTTTTATTAATTTACTACTGGCTTTGACTTTGGCATTTTGCAAACCAAGGTTAATAGAAAAAATTGGAATCTGGCTCAACAGGAATGGATTTTTCTTTTTCTTTTATTTTTCAATAAAGAGATGCGTACAAAAGAAAAAATTACATGGATGAAATGTCCCAGTCGACGCATTTCGACTGTATTAAGCAGTCTTACTCATGACTCATCAGTCATGAGTAAGACTGCTTAATGCAGTCGAAACGCATCAACTGGGTCATGTCGACTATGTAATCTTTTCTTTTGTATGCGCCATCTTTACTGAAAAATAAAAGAAAATATCCATTCCTGTTGAGCCGGATTCCAATTTTTTCTATTAACCTTGATGCAGGGCCAAGGTGAGGCCGGTATCTGAGCCTCAGGTGGATGAGCACAGAGCAGTCAGGTGAGCTGGACCCTATTCTTATACATTTTGCAGATCAGTCTTAAAGAACGGTGCACTGGAGTAAGAGATGTTAAATTCATCATCAATTTTCAAAACATTGTCATAGCTGGACAAGTCTAGTGCAAAAAGTCCAAAAATTGCCAAACTTTTGGAAAAAAAATTTGCAACTTTTCGAGAAAATCACTGAAGGTAAAAACTGGGCAAACATGAATATCGGATCAAAATCCCTAACGAAAATCAGCCCAGTTTTTCAACTTATGTGACAAACAAATGTCTGAATTAGGCCAAAGGCTAAGTCCATGTGCACACACTGCGATTTTTTTTAATGTTTTTGATGCTTTTTTTAGTGCAGATATGTCACAAATCTGCATGCCCATCCTGATACCAGCAAGGTGAATGACAATTCTGAAGCTCTGTGCATACACGGGTTTTTTTTTTTTTGCAGATTTGTTTTTGCAGCAATTTTTACCCCTTCCTCCATTGACTTCATTATGAAAAACGTAGGCAAAAAATGCACCAAAACCACATTTTTCTGCCAGGAGATGCAGATTTGGTGTCGCAGATACTCAATGTGCGCACATAGCCTAAGGCTGATATCATACATAGCATTTTTGGTGGGAATGTTTTTTCAGTTTATTTGTAGTCATAAAACAACAGGGTTTTTTTTTTTTTTTTTTGTTTTGCTTTGTTTTTTTTATTAAGCCAAGTGTTACTAAAGCCCTGGTCGAATCAGGCCATGTGCATTGCACTGATGAGGGGCAAACATTCCGAAACACTCTGCCAATCAGTACCTGTATAGACAGAACGCCCCCATCAGAGCCACTGAGCTCACTGATTGGCCGCCACACTGTCCACAAGACATCCAATGCCAGACACTGAGAGCAGCAGCGGACACTCACCGGTGGACCCTGGGAAGGTGAGTACATCCAGCTTGTGTGTCACAAGTGTATCAGGAGGCATGGACGAGGCTGTTGGGGCCACTCGTAGAAGGTTGCAGAGTCTGGCCAAGCAGTCAAAATCCTGAACTATTGTCCACTCTCTTTAAGAGGTATTTCTCTGTTTGATGATAGCTGGAGGTCACTAGGACCCAGTTGGTCTCCTACCTCCTACCTCTCCCAACCTCGGGGCCGTGGGGTACTTGAAACTGGGCTAACAGTTCTGCCGAGGGAGTCACAGGGGTCGATACCCAGCTTCCGTGACCCCGGAAGAGTCTGTATACTGTCAGGCTGGGGATCAGGTTCAGGATATGTTGGATGGATAGAAAGTTTATAGGGGGAATGTTCATGACGCCACCTACGGTTCTGTCAGCATGGACCGACGCTGCGGGTCAGACCTCTGGGGCTGTTGGTATGGCAGCCTGATGTCGTCACTCCCGGTAGGTGGAGCAGTACCCCGGGGTAGATGTGTTTATTTGCAAGAGTGTGTAAGGCCGTGATTGCGCTGAGTCTCTGAGTCTCGTTTACTGTGGCAGTCAGTGGCTCCGCAGGCAGGGAATTGCACAGTCTCAAACAGTGTTGAAATTCTGTACCCAGTTTACTCACTTCAGTTGCGCTTGGCCACCGGGTGCTTCTGACATGCCCACTCCAGGGCCGGGGGTACTTGGAAACCGGGCAGCTTGTTGTTTTTCTCAGTTCTTTTCACGGGGACAGATGGGGGCCGAGACCCAGTCCCGTGACCCTGGCAGTGTCATTTAATAAAGGGGGATTGACAGGTAAGACAAGGAAAAGGGGTATTCGTGACGCCACCTGCGATACGTGGCCATGAGCGGCTGCCGCTGATTCAGGACCTCTGGGGACAGTGATCGTCAGCTTGGATGGTTTTGCTCCCCTCAGGTGGAGCACGGGTCCCAGGGCAGCGTGAAGGAGAATTCAGTTCGTACCTTGGCAGATGTTCGTTAGGTCATCAGCACCCCAGTCTATCATGCGGCCTCTGTGGTCGCCGCTAAAGAAAGTCTCACACACCACTGCTGGAGTTCTGTAACTTTTACTTCGTTGTTTTAGCATGGCCGCCGGGTGCTTCCCTTTGCCAACCTCCGGTATAGAGTTGTCTCCAGAACCGGGACGGTGCAGTTGAGCCTCTTTCGGTTTTCCTGTCTCTCTTACTGGGTGTTCTTTTCTCTGGTGGTCCCTCAGCGCTATAAGATGTTCTCTCCGCTCCTCTCAGCGCCTCCGCACACAAAGCTCGGGTACAGACAGCCACAGGTGCTCAGTTATACCACTCCCCGGTACTGCTCCCTAGTTCGGCCGCCTTCTCTAAGTTGTGCCAGGTGTTCGGCCGCAGCTCCCATTAGGAACTCGGGGCCTCCGGTTTCAATGGTTCGGGTATACAGCATCCGCGCCGTGTTTAAGGCCGGTTCCCTGTTTTGTCCACCAGCCCCTCTGTACTCTCAACAGATACGGGCGTATGGGGTCTACTCTCGTTCCGTACCCAAGGGCTCTGTCTTTCCTCCTCACCCGCTGGTCTTTCCCTCCTGGGGCAAGCATGGTCGTGCTTAAGCCCACAGGAGCCAACAACACTTGGCTCCTCACTCTTACTCCTTCCTCTCCTTCTTTCCTACTTCTACTACCTTTTTCTCCTTCCCAGCTACGCTTGGACCCTGCCTCCGGGTCCACCCACCGTCCCGGAGTCGCTAAGTGTTGTGTGTGTGTGTGTGAAGCTCAACTGCGCCATCCCAGTACCTGGAGAGCAGAGGCACAACTCTCCCTCTAATGGAGGAGTGCAGTACCTCTGGTGGCGGCCTGCCTGGTGGGGCGCTGTTGTGAATTCATTGGAGCTCCCTCCGGTGGTTGTTGCTGGTGATGCAACTGACTGTGGGCTTCACAGGTGATGGTGATGATTGGCAATCTGGTTCTTGGAGCATATAATGGTTTGAATAGAATCAATCCTTGCCAGTTGTCTTTGGCTCCTGGAGGAGTTCACATCTCTCTGGTTTCTTCTGCTCTGTGGAATTCTTTGCAAGCTAAGTGGATGGTTTTTTGATATTTTGTGGCACACTTTTGTGTGCTTAAGGTTCTGCTTATGTTTTGTCTTATTCTGAGCTGTGGGTTTGCAATTTAGTCTGTACATTTGTTTATCTGCTCTCAGATAGCAAGTTTTCTTCCTAGGAATTTTACCATTCACTATTATTTGTTATTACCACTTCTGCTGGCATATGAGTTATAGAAGTCTGCAGATATAGAGGGTGTCGAGTCTTAGTGACTCAGGGTAATTTTTGTTCTATCTGCTGTTGGTGGTTTTTTGATAGTGTTTTATACTGACCGCAATAGTATTCTATCCTGTCTTTCCTATATAGCTAGTTTGGCCTCTTTTGCTAAACCTTTTACTCTGCCTGTGTTTGTTTTTCTTTCTCTGGTTTCCCAGTTAATATCTGTGTGTGGGGGCTTGCTATTCTTTTGGGGTTCTGCTCTGAGGCAAGATAGTTTTTCCTACATCCATCCTTAGGAGCAGTTAGTTATCCGGCTGTGCAGAGGTGTCTAGCAGGGGCGGAACTACCGTGGTGCAGCTGGTGCAGCTGCACCAGGGCCCCGGCCAGGTAGGGGGCCCCTGAAGGCTCCAGCGGCGGTCCGTTCCGGGAGGGGGGAGTGCGCTGATAGACTACAGTGCCGCCGCTGCCGCCATTCACTCCCCCGTGGGGTGCTGTGCCTCACAAGGCTGACTCCAGGGGGAGTCCCGGGCTGCAGAGGCCAGGAGGGGGGCCTGAAGACACTCACAGCCCGGGCTCCTCCTCTGTCACTCTGCTGCTGGCCGAGCCCCAAGGGCAGGGGGTGGAGCCCAGCAGCGTACCTGAGGAGGGGCCCAGGGGTGCAGCAAGGCAGGTGGGCGCCGTCGGCAGTGTGCGGTCACGGTGACTCCCCGGCGGCTGCAGTGTGAGTCGGACATTCTCACTCTGAGTCGCCGGAGAAAGTGCTGCGCTCGCCGGCTCCCACTGCTCAGCTAGCTGAATTGAAGCCCTGACCGCGGACACTTCCGGGTCAGGGTGACGTCAGGGTGATCATCTCAACGCTGAAGACGTCACAGCGCCGCAGAGGCGCGAAACAGCAGCGGTGGAAAGTGCTCCGCTCTAATGGAGCTGAAGACACCGAAGATGGAGTCCTCATGCCAGCGTAATTGGGGGTGGGGGGGAGAGAGAGGGTGGGGGACATTATGATAGTCAGTAAATGGAAAGAGAGGGGGAGGAGAGTGATGCTCAGCAGAGGGAGGGGGAGAAGAGAGTGATGCTCAGCAGAGGGAGGGGGAGAGGAGAGTGATGGTCAGCAGAGGGAGGGGGAGAGGAGAGTGATGGTCAGCAGAGGGAGGGGGAGAGGAGAGTGATGGTCAGCAGAGGGAGGGGGAGAGGAGAGATGGTCAGCAGAGGGAGGAGGAGAGGAGAGATGGTCAGCAGAGGGAGGAGGGATGAGGAGTGTGATGGTCAGCAGAGGGAGGAGGAGAGCAGAGTGATAGTCAGAGGAGAGAGGAGAGTGATGGTCAGCAGAGGGGGGGAGAGGAGTGTGATGGTCAGCAGAGGGAGGAGAATAATGGTCAGCAGGGGGAGGGGAGAGTGATGGTATGCAAATGGAGGAGGGGGTGCATGTGATGGTCTGTAAATGGAGGGATGGGGAGTGTATCATGTGCAGCAAATGGAGGACAGGATTTGAGAACAGAGAATGGGGAGCAAGGGGGTGATAGGTGCAGACACAGTATGTGGAGCCATAGGCTAAATCTGAGTACACAGTATGGGCATGTGTGCAGACAATATGAGTAGTTAGGGGGAATGGGTGCGGAAAAAGTATAGGAAGTGAGGGGAGGTGGGTGCAGACACAATATGTGGAATGAGGAGGAATGGGTATGGACACAGAATGGGTGGGTCAGGGGTGTTGGGTGCAGTCACAGTATGAGGAGAAAGGAGGGACGGGTGTGGACTCAGTATGGTGGTGAGGGGGTATTTTGTGTGCAGACATAGTATGGGGAGCAAGTGGGTGATGAGTACGGAGGTAGTTTGGAGAGAGTACGAGATAAGAGATATGTGAGGTCAAACATAATAAAGACTGGGTAGCGTGGGGGCGGGATGGATGCAGACACGACCGGGTAGTATGTGTTTGTGTGGGGGGTTGCATGGGGTAGAGGAGGCGGCATGGGGTGACAGTGTGAGGCCACAGCAAGGATGAGACAGTATGTTGAAGAGAGAGAGTGTGATGAGAAGGTACAGTATAGAGGACACAGTGTGAGAGGACAGTGGGATTATTTGTTCAAGAGTGCAGTATAGGGCAGATATTTTTATTTAGACAGAATTATAATGACACTCTTATTTTTAAGGGCACCGTGTCAGGATGTGCTGCAGAAAAGGGGAGAAGATGGAAGTCTGCAAAGACGTGAAAAGTCATCATGGCGTCAGGACAAGATGAAGAAAAGAAAAAGACGACCCCGATCAGAGACAAGGTCATCTATAAGGTACCTGGTGGAAATGGGGGGGAAGGGGGCCCCCGAAAAATTTCTTGCACCAGGGCCCACTACAGTCTGGGTCCGCCCCTGGTGTCTAGGTCTGGTTATTTACATCCCACGGCAACTTCTAGTTGCGGTGTGTAGTCAGGGATTGCGGTCAGTACAGTTACCAACGACTTCTATGGAATCTGAATGTTGCTCCTGAGTCATCGGTTCATAACAGGGCGCTACATTCCCCCTTGGCAAAGCTTAGCTCGTCTCCAAACAACCCGGTAACACAGAAACTCGCAAACCCCCCTTTTTTTTTTAAATGACAATAGCATTACACATTATTTTTCTTCGCTTTCGGGAGGCACTATTCTTGAACGCTGCGGTAATAAAGCAAAATATTCAAGTCACTCAAAGTCATCATAGGGAAAAATAGAAAAATAGATAAAATAACAAAAAAGTCCTCTGTCTGTTGGGAGATAACACATACTGGCAATGGCGTAACTTGAAGTTCATGGGCCCCGATGTGAAAGCTCCAACGGGGCCCCCAATTATTTAAAATCTTTAACAGCAATAGCCTTTTTCCAAAGGACAAAGGGTCTTTTAGGGCCTCCTAGGCTCCAGGGCCCGGGTGCGATTGCAATCCCTGCACCTATTGTAGTTACAGGGGTGCAGAGCAGTTCTCGTTTAAAGTCCTTCGCCTGCCTGTGCAATGACTATGGCGGGTTAACTATACTACACATTGTACATTTTTACAATTCCGGTACCCAAGTAACTAACCAGCTACATACAAAATTTACATGAGTAATCATTCTAACTACTATTTACACTGACTTTCCAGGTCTTACTTTATGGGTAAGGGCCGCTTGCCAGCAAACTGTCCTTCCCACTCGAAAATCACACCGGCTCTGCATATGAGGCTCGGGGCTGCAGGATCTTGTACACCCACAACACGTACCAGCCTAGTTGTCCCATACACCGGGTGTAACCGACCTCTTCTCTGGGCTAGAGGTCCCTACCGGGGTGTCCCTTCGGGAAGTACAGCTCGACATCCCATCTGCTGACAAAGACCGCTTGCTCCAAGCCGTACTCCTTTATGAACCCCCAGCCATCTCTGAGGTGGAAGTCCACAACAACTCCTCGGTGCTGCTCCGCCGGGTCGGGTACCAGAGTCTTTCGTACGTATGCCTTCTCCTCCAGGTTGGCCTCCTCCTGCTGCTGCCAGTGGTCTCGGCGCTGTCATCGCTCTTCTTCTTCAACAGCTTGCCTTCACGCCCAGTAGTCACCATCACATCTGATCTCTACTCTGCTCACTGCCTGGGCCGCACCCCTCGGTTAGACTCTCATAGGACGCCCAATGCGCCCTTCTGTTCTCAACCTCTGGGGTATCCGCTTGGCTCACACTGCTTTCCAGCTCAGCGGCATCACCCTCTGACTTCGGTGCTCGTTCAGGCGTGTCTGGTGTGGCAGCCGGTGGCACTTCTGTCGGCTTCAGGGTCGCTGGCTGGCTCTTGTTTGCTGGTTCTACCTCTGGTGCTGCTTCTGGTCGTTCGGGAGGCTCCGGCACCTGCACTCGGTTTGCCGACTTTTGTAGCTGGGAACGCTTCCAGTCATTAACGGCCACAAACTGTTTAGTAACTGGCTCAGTTCTTTCATCACCACTTTGAAGCCATCGGAACCAGTAAACTGTACCCAGTCTCTAGCCTCCCATGTTGCATTGGGGGCTTTTTGCTCTCTTGTCCGCCAGCCCATCCCACTGCTTGCCATGATGCCTCTCGCTCCTTGCGTCAAGCGACTCTCTCTTGTTCTGTTTCTAGGCGGAGTCAACAACCACACCTTACCAGGTCCCCTTGGCTTTTCTTTGGTACTCTGGGCGGGTTTGCTCTTTTGCGCCTTTACTAAGATCCTTCCCACGACGAGGGCCTAGACACGCCCCAGGCCTACACATGGCGCTCGTTCCTTCTCGTCGCCATTTTGCGAGCTAGTTCTTACACAGTCTCTTAAGAGTTCTTCAAGGCACATGAGACCCTCTGCGGCTGGTGTTGCCGCTAAAGAAAGTCTCACACACCACTGCTGGAGTTCCGTAACTTTTAATTCGTTGTTTCAGCATGACCGCTGGGTGCTTCCCATTGCCAACCTCCGGTTCAGCATTGTCTCTAGAACCAGGTCAGTGCAGTCGAGCCTCGATTGGTGTTCCTGTCTCTCTTACAGGGTGTTCCTTTCTCTGGTGGTCCCTCAGCGCTATAAGCTAGTCTCTCCGCTCCTCTCAGTGCCTCCGCACACAGAGCTTGGGTACAGACAGCCAAGGGTGCTCAGTTGTACCACTCCCCGGCACTGCTCCCTAGTTCGGCCACCTTCTCCAAGTTGTGCCAGATGTTCAGCCACAGCTCCCATTAGGAACTTGGGGCATCCGGTTTCAATGGTTTGGGCTTACAGCATCCTCACCGTGTTCAGGGCCGGTTCCCTGTTTCGTCCACTAGCCCCTCTGTACTCTCGACAGTCTATGGGAATCTACTCTTGTTCCGTACTCCAAGGGCTCTGTCTTTCCTTTACACCCACTGGTCTTTCCCTTCCGGGGCGAGCATAGTCATGCTCAAGCCCACTGGAGCCAACACCACGCTCTTACTCCTTCCTCTTCTTATTTCCTACTTCTACTACCTTTTTCTCCTTCCCGGCTACGCTTGGGTCCTCCCTCTGGGTACACCCATTGTCTCGGCATCCTTAAGTGTTGTGTGTGTGTGTGTGTGTGTGAAACTCAACTGCGCCATCCCAGCACCTGGAGAGCAGAAGCACAACTCTCCCTCTAATGGAGGAGTGCAGTACCTATGGTGGTGGCCTGCCCGGGGGGCATCACACTTCTCTCTACCAAGTGCAGTCTGGCTTGTCCACAAGGAATTGCGATAGTTTGCCCTGGACCCCTTCATCTGCCTCTACGTTCTCCAGTCTTTCACTCCTAGCGCTACATCTTTGCCTCTCCTGTTAGCGCCTTCTCACTCAGTGCCCTGATCTAGCAGCC
This sequence comes from Allobates femoralis, assembly GCA_033576535.1. Taxonomy (NCBI): domain Eukaryota; kingdom Metazoa; phylum Chordata; class Amphibia; order Anura; family Aromobatidae; genus Allobates; species Allobates femoralis. Next base: position 70,165,749 of record JARQOC010000010.1, on the reverse strand, counting down.
TCGGGTCCTGTCAGGCAACTGGTAACTGTCTCCTGACCTTAGTTTGGCTGACTTCTCAGTAGGTGCGTCGGGTTGCGGCCACCACTCTTGTAGACTACGTGGCCTCCGGTTTAGTGATTCGGGCTTACAGTGTCTGTGCTACCCTCAAGGCCAGTTCTCTGGTTCTTGACCAACCCCTCTGTCCGACTATCGTAGTCACGGATCTGGGTGTCCAGACTGTTCTCACTCCACCTGTGCCCCTGGGGTCCTCTCTCTGTTCTCGCCTGCACACTTGGCTTACACTTCCTTCACTCACTACTCACTAACTAATTAACTTCCCACTGTATGTTCTTCCCTTGCCCTCTTTTTGACTGGGCCTTCCCACCGGGTTTGCCCATGGTCCCCTGTGTCCTAGGTTGTGTGGGCGTGTTTGGTGGGGCCTAGGTTCACCATCCTATTTCCTTTAAGACTGAGACACCACACCCGTTCAGTGAGTGCAGTACCCCTTTCTGGTGACCAGACCGGTGGGGTGCCACACATTGCTGGTGATAGCGTGTTTGGAGTCAGTGTTGCTTCATGGCTTTGCAGTGCATCATGGATTTCCGGTGTTATTTGCAGTCCTTTTCTTCGTTCAGTTAAGTGTGCCCCTCTCCGCCATTTGTCTCCTTGATGTTTTCCTTTAGTTGTCTGCTGAGTTGACCAGTGTCCACCTTGTCTGATTCCAAAGTAGTTTTAGTTGAGGGACACACAGGGACGAGGTATCCTGCTCGGCGACAGTTGCAGAGACTGTATAGTGTTGTTAGGAGAGCCAGTTGTGAGCACTAGTGTTTCTAGGAATCACCATCTCCCCTTTACCCTTAGCGTCAGGGATTCCTTTTGCCCCTAGTCGTCCTGTTCTGGGTGTCTCCCTACACCCAGCATGACTTTGTAATTTTAAAACAAACTGCAGTCAGGGAACAGCCTCCGAATAGGGGTTGATCTGCAGTATCCCACTACAGCCAAGTGAGAGAACTGTAGTCAATTGATCACTTCCAGACGCTCCTGGCACAATGATCAAATGATCTGATGGGGTGCCAGATGTCTCACCCCAAAAATCTAATATTGATGACCTTCAGGCCATCAGTATGAAGTAATGGACAACCCACCTTTAAGACTTTATCATTGCATAAGTCATTCAGGAGTCTTGACTATAGTGACCTATGTGACCAAATGGTCCAAGTAGCAGCATAAAAAAATGCAAAATATAACAATTTTTCACAAACTTGGCTGAATCGAATAACTGAAATACAACACTCACATTTTCTTTTTTAGTTTTCATTACAAATTGAAAATAAAATCGCTCTTTTAAAACTTTTTACAAACTGAACTCCATGTTTATAATGACTTTGGTGCCATCAACTGATGAGAAAGGGTACTGCAGGTATTTCCATCATCGGTGAACACTGGTCTCCCCTGCTTTTACGGTAGATTTTACATTATTATTATTATTATTATTATTATTATTATTATTATTATTATTATAAAGATTTGACTTTTATTATATAAACCACATTGCTTAAAAGGACACATTATTAAAACCACATGAAAAGACAATTATGTAACCAAGTGATATTGTAGGGCAATTATTAATTTATTATATACTGGCTTATTATACACTTATAGGCATATATTTAATTATTATTTTTTATAATTACCTTAGCAAATTATATTTATTCACTATTTATTTATTATTTATTTTGATGCCCACTTTACTACTGTGTCCCTAATAACTTTTTATTCATTTTTTCTGCTGTCTATATAATAATTTTTAATATCAGTGTTATTAATATTTAATATATAAAGTTGAGTGTATATCATAGTTCCGCTCCTCCAGGTAGCCTTGCCCGTCATAGCTCCGCCTCTCCATATAGCTGTGCCCACTTCATAGCTCTGCCTCCTTTAGAGCTCCAACACTCCACATAGCCCCACCCCCTTCATAGCTCTGCCTCCTTTATAGCTCCAACACTCCACATAGCCCCACCCCCTTCAAAGCTCTGCCTCCTTTATAGCTCCAACACTCCACATAGCCCCACCCCCTTCATAGTTCTGCCTCCTTTATAGACCCACCCTCCCACATAGCCCCACCCCCTTCATAGCTCTGTCTCCTTTATAGCTCCAACACTCCACACAGCCCCACCCCCTTCATAGTTCTGCCTCCTTTATAGACCCACCCTCCCACATAGCCCCACCCCCTTCATAGCTCTGCCTCCTTTATAGCTCCAACACTCCACATAGCCCCACCCCCTTTATAGTTCTGCCTCCTTTATAGACCCACCCTCCCACATAGCCCCACCCCCTTCATAGCTCTGCCTCCTTTATAGTCCCACTCGTCCACATAGCCCCACCCCCTTCATAGCTCTGCCTCCTTTATAGTCCCGCCCTTCCACATAGCCCCACCCCCTTCAGAACTCTGCCTCCTTTATAGTCCCACCCTTCCACATAGCCCCACCCCCTTCAGAACTCTGCCTCCTTTATAGTCCCGCCCTTCCACATAGCCCCACCCCCTTCAGAACTCTGCCTCCTTTATAGTCCCACCCTTCCACATAGCCCCACCCCCTTCAGAACTCTGCCTCCTTTAAAGCCCCACCCTTTCACATAGCCACATCTCTTCATAGATCTGCCTCCTTTATAGACCTGCCCTGCCACATAGCCACACCCCCTTCATAGCTCTGCTCCCTTTATATTCCCACCCTTTCCCATAGCCCCACCCCTTCATAGCTCTGCCTCCTTTATAGCCCCACCCTTTACTATAGCCACACCCCTTCATAGCTCTGCCTCCTTTATAGCCCCACCCTTCCACATAGCACCACCTCCTTCATAGCTCTGCCTCCTATAGTCCCACCCTTCCTCATAGCCCCACCCCCTTCATAGCTTAATATAATAAAGTTTAAGACGTGAAGGGTGTATGTTTTTCTGCTGCAGTTCTTCATAAACTTGGGGAATTTATGTATTTTGCATTATCTATCAAGTGCACTGACAACCAGCATAGTGGTAGGCACTAGAACAAAGAAAACTTCTATACATTTGTTCAGATGAACATTCATACTTTTTCTTTAGATCCTCACTTGCATTTTTTACACTGTTCCATATTATATTTTATGTTACTGCATACTTGTTGGAACCTATAAAAATGTTTTATTTAGTTTCATGTGTTGTTGGCTGGACCGGAGAAGAAAAAATGTAGCGGAAACTAAAACAAAATCTTCTAAATGCCAAGCGTACCTCCACCCCGCAGATCATATGGTTAGCAGACCTTGCATACTTGGTAAAGTGACCACCCTCGATGAACCATGTTCTGCTATAGTGGAAAAAAGCAGACGTAACTTTATCATGGCACAATGGCCATCTCTCAGGAACACACTTGTTTTTAAGTAATTAATCAATTTTGAAGAAATCAAGCCAGATATGTCACTTGAAGGAAGGACATCATGGTCGGAAGAATAGAAGGTACAAGGGAAGAGGAAGACTAGCAATCCGATGGCTTGATCCAATCAAGATAACAGCGGAGAAGACCCTAGTGGACCTATCTAGGCTTGGAGAAGACTCTGGTGAACCTATCTAGGCTTGGAAAAAACACTGGTGGACCTATCTAGGCTTGGTGAAGACCCTGGACCTATCTAGGCTAGGAGAAGACCCTAGTGAACCTATCTAGGCTTGGTAAAGACCCTGCTGAACCTATTTAGGCTCGGATAACACCCTGGTGGACCTATCTAGACTTGTAGAAGATCCTGGTGGACCTATCTAGGCTTGGAGAAGACCCTTATTAAACAAGTGGAAACCACTAAGGGCCCTTTCACATCAGCGTTTTTTTCAAATCGCGGCAGATGCGGTGAAAAAAACGCATCTGCCGCGATTACCGCATACCGGCTGTACTTGCGGCACGGTTGCGGCGCGGTTGCGGTAAACGTCATACAAGGTTTAGGCGGACTTGCGGCAGGTGCGGCAAGTGCGGTTTTGGCACTTGCGGCAGGTGCGGCCGCGAAAAAAAATGCTGTCAGTCGCGTTTTTTTTCGCGGCCGCACCTGCCACAAGTGCCAAAACCGCACTTGCCGCACCTGCCGCAAGTCCGCCTATACCTTGTATGGCGTTTACCGCAACCGCACTGCAACCGTGCCGCAAGTGCAGCCGGAATGCGGTAATCGTGACAGATGCGGTTTTTTCACCGCATCTGCCGCGATTTGGAAAAAATGCTGATGTGAAAGGGCCCTTAGGAGTTATAGTTACATAAAATATCACCTTTATTTTAGCACAAATATAAAAGCAGACACATACACTTTATACAATGAAGTACAATTGGGAGATTCCCACAAATGGCTACAGGCAGGTAATCACTCAGTGAGTGAACGCATAAGGTCAAAACCTTTGTGGTGGTAAAATGCAAGAAAATGGGACATATAATCAGGAAGTACCACAGGGCACAAATCACTCACCCATATCAAGCACAGATAACAACCTCGGTGACCCACCCTGAGTCCCGCCAGGTAGCACGCCCCCTACGTCCGTTTCACCGCTGCTTGTTCACGGGGACTGATTCTACTAGTGATTTTGTGCCCTTTTATAATCAGCAGCACCCCTATACAGCCGCCTGTTGCAACGCAACGTCATTTCCGCCGGAAGGACACAGAAGGGAGAAAAAAAATAATTTTTTTCTTTTCCCTTTCTGGTCACTACCTCTAGAGTGGTGTAACTGATTGCAAAAGCATCAGCGGCGGCCATTTTAAAGAAGACCATACACATTATAAAGGATGGATATTATAATAAATCACATTTGTTTTTCCCTTCTGTGTCCTTCCGACGGAAATGATGTTGCTATGCAATAGGCGGCTGTATAGGGCTGCTGCTGATTATAAAAGGGCACAAAATCACTAGTAGAATCAGTCCCCGTGAACAAGCGGCAGCGAAACGGACGAAGGGGTCGTGCTACCTGGCGGGACTCAGGGTGGGTGACTGAGGTTGTTACCTGTGCTTGATATGGGTGAGTGATTTGTGCCTTGTGGTACTTCCTGATTATATGTCCCATTTTCTTGCATTTTACCACCACAAAGGTTTTGACCTTATACCTTATGTGTTCACTCACTGAGTGATTACCTGCCTGTAGCCATTTGTGGGAATCTCCCAATTGTATTTCATTGTATAAAGTATATGTGTCTGCTTTTATATTTGTGCTAAAATAAAGGTGATATTTTATGTAACTATAACTCCTTAGTGGTTTCCACTTGTTTAATGATTTGTTGGAGTGTTACCAATAATGTCCTATAACAATACACACCAAATATGGTAAACTATCAGTGACCATGAGAGTAAATATTATGGTGTGGTGTGTTACGTTTTTGAAAATTCTTATAGTTCTTTTGGAGAAGACCCTGGTGGACCTATCTGGGTTTGGACAAGACCCTGGTGGACCTATCTAGGCTTCAAGAAGACCCTGGTGGACTTATTTTGACTGCACAAGATCGATCTCTTTACAGAGCGTTCATACATCAAGTCGCCATGGTTCGAGATCGAGCTGAAGGCCAATAAATAATGATAATAATTAACTACAGTTGCATTTACTTTCGCAGGAACGGGGAAATATAACATGGAGGAAATACTTCACAGTTCACGTGGGTAGTCCACGGCAAGTACAGTTCAGAGTTAAATTCTGACATGAAATTTCTGGAACTGTAAGAACCCATATTATTTGGAGGTAGTATTTGTAGGTAATTATAGGAAAGTTCAAAGTCTTTTGTGTCTTAAAGCAGAAAAGTAGATAAACAGCAAGAGGGATTTACAGACCTGAGAATCCTCTGGTATTTTCACTGCTGGTCACGGCACGTGCAGAAATATATGAAGCAAATAACAGACAATTGCGGTGAGACGGGAGACCCTCAAATTTCTCAACATGCGGGCAGTAGGTTCTTCTGTAGATTCAGTATGCCCTACTGCAAAAGGAGAATGCGTAAATCCGGACAGCGATGATCCAGGGTATGAAGTCTTTAGCCATCTTGGCTGTAGAAGTCAGAGAAAGAATCCTAGGCATTGGCCCTTGCTGTAAATCTTGTGGTGAAGAGAAGGATGAACTTCCAGGCCTTGGGCCTGGAAGTAATGAGGAGAGCCCTCAGATGAGCTCTGCTCTGTGTCACGTTTTGTCCCAGACTGGGGAATTTCCATCTCTTGTCTTTCTAGAGAAAACTGGAGTAGCATTAACCACTGAACCTTGTGACTGTGTCACCGTCCAATAGGATAATGCTCAATTCTCATGTCAAATCTTTGCAATGCAAAAGGGGACATAAACTATACATTTTACCAGCAGATGGTGCTGGAACACAACAAATAAGAAAATACCTGGACAAATACATGGATTTAAATGAAAGTACATATTTGATGCTCACTAATAGTGGTAGAGAGGTAGCTAAGGAGTGAGCTGCAGTGTTACTAGTGGTCCAGGGGTACTTAAAGGGACAGACATAATCTGGACCGGGTCACTACAGTCACATAGACAGCGCTGCAGCCAATCAGGGTGTTCAGCATCTCTTGACAGCTCATGCCATAATAGGAGGAGTGATTCGCTGCATGGAGTCAGCAAAGGAGACGCAATGCTGGACCAGGGGAGGTTGAGTTAGGAACAGTTTATTTGTTTTTTTTCTACAAACTACAAGCAGAAGACAGGAGTTTTCTGAAACCTTGAGTATAAATCTCAATGGATGGCATACATCTACAATATGTTCCCACCTTTTTTCCAAAAGACAAACAAGTGAGCTATAAGTGAGCTATTGCTCCCTAACCTGATTCCATTTCACATTCTGTATCAAAGTCTGACATTCCACATTCTGCAGCCGTCGCACTGGGAATCGTATGATTAATCACTAAATATTATTTCTCCAGGGAGATCAGGTTTCTGTTATCTTTAGCTTGTAGATGTGCAGACATAGTGCAGACCTGAAGCACGAAGCCCGCCATCACTCCTGTACACCCATGTGTACACTTAACAAGGCCGCTAGCATATACTGCCTATATGTGATAAAAGGACAATGGGTACAATAGGAATGATTCTGACAATAGATCATCTTAAATATTGGAAAAGTGGTGATAAACCCGACACAATGTAAAGGACTCAACGATGACTGCATTATACCTAATGTCTCTGCTCGCCCAGGTGGTCTCACTTATGCTGTCATTCTCCGTTATAGTAATGGGAAGGAAGGAATTTTTGCTTCCTTGCTATCCCCCCCAAGAATGCCAACTACAGGGTGCACAATCACAGACATACCTTAAAAAAGTGACTTGCATTGAAGGAGGTGTCCACTACTCAGACAGCATTTCAATTAATATATTTGTCAGTATCAAATAACAACAGCCTATACTCACCTCTGGCACCTTCTCTGCGATGTTAGTGTGGCGCCCCTGCGGTCTGGTCGCCACAAAGGGGTACTGCACCCATCCCACTGTTGTGGTATTCCTGTTCTCAGGGAAATGGGATGGTAAGTCCATACAACCACAAAGCACCCAACACACCTGGTCCCAGGGACAGCGGGCAGACCCGATAGAGGGAGGGCCCAGTCCGTCAGTGGAACGGAGGAAAGAAAGGTAGTTTAGACAGTCGGGAGAAAGTAGTAAACGGAGGAGAATCCGGAGGACTTGAGCAGCGAGGAGCTCATCCTGGGTCCCGGAACAACGGACTGAAAAAGGGACTGAGAGAGCCCAAGGGTGCGGGCAGTGAGCAATCCACCCGTGCGCCCAAATCTGAGTAAAGCGGAAGGGCAGGTTGAGAACCAGGGGACCAGTCCTGAAGGCCAGCCCTGAAGGTGGTGAGGAGACTCTATGTTCCAACCACGGAACCGGAGGCCACGAGGTCTACAGGAGCTGTGGCCGACTCCCGACACATCCACCGGGAATGCAGCCATACTAGGGTCAGGGGACTTGGTACCGGTCGCCCGAGAGGACCTGTGGCTGCTGGATTGGGGCACTGTGTGGGTAGGCACAAGCAGGAGAAAGGTGGACAGGCAGCACTGAGAGGGAAATAGCAACCCGTGAAGGAAGGAGCTTAAACGGGGTGTCTTGGACAAGCTATCCCTATTCACCAAGGCAATGGTGGGAGACCGTATTGCAGAAGGCTGCTCAGCAGTGGGCCGTGTCGCGCCCAGTTTCCCCAGGGCACGAGGGCGTAGCAGCTGAAGGATCTAGCTCAGAGTAGGACCACTGTGAAGGTACTGGCGACACCCTAATAGAGATAGAGACCCTGATACGGCCTGTTAGACCCCCTTATATCCCAAACCGTGAGTAGGGACTGTCAAGCCTGGCTTGAGAGCAGACCCCAGTCATCGGAGAAGGGCTAGCTGTCCTGCTAACCCCAGAATCCCCATCCCAAGAAGTCCACGTGAGACAGGTAGTGTTCTGGTGGGAGAACCGGAGCGGAGAGCTGATGGAATTTCCGGGTGAAACGAGGGCAGGAGAGGTTGTCATGGAGGTCCTGAGCTGTAAGGAGCATGTCTGACAGTGGGTCACCAGTTGGAAGGCTGAGGAGGAAGAGCGGAGAGCTCAGCAGAGAAATATGAAGGCAAAGGCGGAGGCCCGGAAAGCCTGATCCACTGAAAGAGGTCCACGGAGACGGAGTACTATGGTGACCTTTGAACTCCAGAGGTGATGAGGGTTCATAAGAGAGCCAGGTGCAGCCGCAGACCTCTTTGTATCCCAGCGGGACGTGGAGGAACACTTGCCCAAAGGCAACCAGGACAGGAATTTGCACCCCGGGAACGAAGTCACCTTCACTCGGCATGAATTGGAACAGGGACAGTACGCCCTCAGAGTAAAGAGAGTGTTCAAAGACCGGGTGTGCTCTGAAGCTGTCGCTGTGTCAGTGCCTGCAATAGGGAGGCGCGCACAACCCAAGGTGCAGGAGTAGACCATTGTCCAGTGTCACCAGGAGGTGAGAGAGTGGTGATACCCAAATAACTGCATTGGACGAGGGAGTGATGAGAGAAGGCATAATGCATTGTAAATAGTTGGTTTGCATAATGTGACAGTGTGAGTGTTTGTTGCATACAGACAATTCATTATGGACAATGAATGATTGGGACTGATTGTATATAGTTGGCACTTTACGGTGTGCTTGCTGTTGGTTTTAGACCTTTTACAGTGAACTAAATAGTGCCTAAGTAACCTGTTGACCACGGAGCAAAACCCACTCGGTGTGGCCGAAAAATTTTGGTCCATCTCATCCTGTCACCTACCCAGGACCCACGTTGGGGTTTTTTTGGAAGTGGGACCCCCATGGGGCACTGAAACTGACAATAATAGAAACACCCAGAGAGAGACGCTCGCCAAACTAACTCTTTGCACTTTTCTTTTTATACTTTTATATCAATACATGCAGAAAAAAGTCCAATGACCGGGCACTACACACATGGAGCTCTGCTAAGAGCCTGTCGGCTATCCCCCGGTGCCTGGTGTTGCACAGCCTTAGAATAAGTAATCTAAGATTCATGAATAAGTGAATAAAGAAAAGCAGAACTAAACATGTATGCTGCTGGAAGAATGTTTTAATCCAGGTAGCTTAGTCCATTAAAACATTGTTGGTGCGGTGGGGAGAGAGAGTGAGAGGCCGTCGGAACGACGGTACCGTTTCGTATCGTGTGGTGATACTTCTTCTTCTTGATACTGGAACCCGCAGAAGTATCATCACACGATACGAAACGGTACCGTCATTCCGACGGCCTCTCACTCTCTCTCCCCACCGCACCAACAATGTTTTAATGGACTAAGCTACCTGGATTAAAACATTCTTCCACCAGCCTACATGGTGAGTGCCGCCTTTCTTTATTCACTTTTTCATGAATTTTATATCAATACTATTTTTACTTAATCATAAATAGTGTGTTTTTGTTATGTAATGTTTAAGCAAAGAACCTCCCTTCGGGAAGAAGCACTCTTGTCCAGTTTGATTGTTGTTATGCATGCATGCTAAAAAATGTGAGTTCTATGTGAAAAACATATAATTAACCCATGTACTCGCACGAGGACGTGCTAATCTTTGCAAGGGGGAATGTGGCGCTCCTGCATTCTGGTCGCCACAAAGGGGTACTGCACTCATCTTACAGGTGTGGAATTCCTATTCTCAGGGAAACGGGATGGTAAGTCCAGACACCCACAAAAGTCCCCAACACACCTGATCCCAGGGATGGCAGGCAGACCCGATAGAGGGAGGGCCAAGTCAGTCAGTGGGACGGAGGGAAGAAAGGTGGAGGGTGGGAAGCTAGTTTAGGCAGTCGGGAGGAAGTAGAGAAAGGAGGAGGATAAGGAGGACTTGAGCATCGAGGAGCTCATCCTGGGTTCCAGAACAATGGACTGCAAGAGAAACAGAGAGAGCCCTAGGGGCGCGGGCAGTAAGCAATCGACCCATGCGTCCAATTCTCAGTAAAGCAGAAGAGCAAGTTGAGAACCAGGAGACCGGCCCTGAAGGTGGCAAGGAGACTCTATGCTACAACCATGGAAGCAGAGGCCACGATATCTAGAGGAGCTGTGGCAGACTCTCGACACATCTGCCAAGAAGGCAGCCGTACTAGGGTCAGGAGACTTGGTACCGGTCACCCGAGAGGACCCGTGGCTACTGGATTGGGGCACTGTGTGCGGAGGAGCGAGCAGGAGAGAGGCAGACAGGCAGTGCTGAGAGGAAAAGAGCAACCCATGAAGGAAGGAATATAAAGGGGGTGTCTTGGATGAGCTATCCCGATTCACCGAGGACTATCCAGACTGAGGTTGTGCAATGACAGTACCCTGCGGTGCCACCAAAGTAAAAGCTAAGTAAACCGGGTATAGAACTCAGAACTGTGTGCGAGACTGTTCATTTCCCGCCTGTGGAGCAGTATACTAACAAGACGCACAGGCCACCGGAGATCTGCCTGCACGACGCCAAATTCCCCTCTCCTGCTAGAGCAGCCTCGCCGACCTTCCCTCATCAAACAGTACACCCCATGCCCTGGGGAACTTCTTCACCCGTGGGGAGCGAAACCACCAAAGCTGTGATTCCATCATCCCCAGAGGTCCCGCACCGGAGCGTCGGCAATAATAGCTGAACACCACGGGTGGCGTCACAACAACCATCCCCAAAACCCTGATCTCTGAACTTTTATTGACACCGCCAGGGTCACGGAGCCGGGTCTTGACCCCCGTGACTCCCCAGCAGAAATGTTGCGCGGTTCCGAGTACCCCACGGCCCTGGGGAGCATGTCATTAGCGGCCTGGTCTCCCAGGACTCACCTGAGGTTGTTATGTAATAGCCCACAGGTAACGGGATACGCAAGGACTGCATGGAACACAGAGTGTTAAACAAATGCACTTTTAATACAACTGGGGGAAAAGTGCGGGAAAGAAGGGGAAGGAGCGGGAAGGTGTGCAAAAGTAAATACAATATATATAAGCACTGTGACTAGTTTGCCGAGGATGCAAGGTCTCTGAATGTCTTTAAATAAAGAAATGCAAAGTCTTTATTGAGCGAGACGCAGAGTGTTTGTTTTCTTTCTATTACTAGTATATCGAACTGCAGAGTCTTTTCCTATCTGTCCCTAACTAAAACAGTGCGCACACTTTACTGCGAGTTTTACTGCAAGTTTTACTGCAAGGTACCTCGTTGCCGTTGGGGCCCGTAATTCGCTGACAGGCGTCTCTCGAGTGCAGTCCTTGTCTGGGATCTCTGCCTTGCTCGTGCTGTCTGGCTCCTCACTCCACATCCAGTCTCTTTAGGTCTGTGTCTCTCTCTGCAACACATGTGGAAGTTGTGTCTCTTCTCCTTCTGGAGACCCCACCCCATCCATCTCCTGGACTGTTCCATTTCACTCTCAGCAGCAGGGGTTTTTATCTCTGCT
>JARQOC010000010.1:70118631-70153791 GCA_033576535.1 Allobates femoralis | reverse complement strand
CAATCAACCTACCATGGCCTCATCACCTGCAAGGAAAAGGTCAATCCTCTTTAGATAATAAATGGCAGGCATCTGACTGATTATCAGCAAACAGGAGCCCTCTGCAGACCAGCAAACCTCAGCACTCAGACGACCTCTGGGTCAGGAGCCGGCACAGGCGAAACATCACTTTGTACTTTGAAACTATTTTTATAAATTAAGTTGCCTAAAAATATTGCTTAATACAAGGAGATAAGAACGCCTCTGCTTTGTAGTGTTTTTCATATCCAATAAATATCAGAGGAAAAAACACATAAAAGCATCCTTTTTGGAAAAAAAAAAAACTCACTGTGTGCACATGGAGCCTTTTTGCTGAGTTTTTGGAACCGAAATACTGGAAACTCAAAGTCTTTGAGACGTTTCCGATCCGTTTCTGCTCCAAAAATTCAGTGAAAAACTTTGTGTGCACTTGACCATTGAAGCACTTTATTAGAGCAGTAGTTTTTTTTTTTAAGTGAGAATAAAATGATAGAAAATTATTGAGAAAAATCTGACTGTGATCTTTTTATTAATTCACTACCGGCTTTGACTTTGGCATTTTGCAAACCAAGGTTAATAGAAAACATTGGAATCTGGCTCAACAGGAATGGATTTTTCTTTTTCTTTTCTTTTTCAGTAAAGATGGTGCACACAAAAGAAAAAATTACATGGTCGACATGTCACAGTCGACGCATTTCGACTGTATTAAGCAGTCTTACTCATGACTCATCAGCAAATAGAAAAACAAGCGGTGTCAGAGGATTGGAGCGCTAAAGAAACCACGGGTTGGTGATTAGATTACCGATAATTTATTGCACGAACAGCAGGGGTCCAGTATGCCACAACGCGTTTCGACGCACAGATGCGTCTTTCTCAAGTGGATCACCGCTTGTTTTTCTATTTGCTAATCCCCTTCTCCCTTGTTGGGAGTGCGGTGTGTGAGCTGCTCTAAGATCCACAGTACCTGGCAGTACATCATAAAGACCCACCCTTGAATGATCAACTGATACACAGTGTGGAGCTGGGACGGAAGCCAGTGCAGCGAGTCTGCCTCTTCGGGTGGAGGAGTGAAGGAGCCCACCTCCATCTCCAGAGGAACTAAGGAGCCGACCACCAGGCCCGGAGTATCTGAGGAGGAGGGTTTATTGGCCCTTGTCACTACAGTGATCCACATTAAGCCATCAGTCTGGTTGTGCGGGGTGTTGCACAACCAGTAAAGGTTAGTACAAACATAGTAAAACCGTGTATTAAGTTCCTCCAGTTGCAGTGTGGCGCAATATCTGTTTTTTCTTTTAATTTCATGACTCATCAGTCATGAGTAAGACTGCTTAATGCAGTCGAATCGCGTCAACTGGGCCATGTCGACTATGTAATCTTTTCTTTTGTGTGCACCATCTTTACTGAAAAATAAAAGAAAAAGAAAAATCCATTCCTGTTGAGCCAGATTCCAATTTTTTCTATTAACCTTGATGCAAGGCCAAGGTGAGACCGGTGTCTGAGCCTCAGGTGGATGAGCAAAGAGCAGTCATGTGAGCTGGACTCTATTCTTATACATTTTGCAGATCAGTCTTGAAGAACGGTGCACTGGAGTAAGAGATGTTAAATTCATCATCAATTTTCAAAACGTTGTCATAGGTGGACAAGTCTAGTGCAAAAAGTTCGAGAAAATCACTGAAGGTAAAAACTGGGCAAACATGAAAATCGGATCAAAAACCCTAGTGAAAATCAGCCCAGTTTTCCAACTTATGTGAAAAACAAATGTCTGAATTAGGCCAAAGCCTAAGTCCATGTGCACACACTACGATTTTTTTAAATGTTTTTGATGCTTTCTTTAGTGCAGATATGTCACAAATCTGCATGCCTATCCTGATACCAGCAAGGTGAATGACAATTCTGAAGCTCTGTGCATACACTGCTTATTTTTTTTTTTTTGCAGATTTGTTTTTGCAGCAATTTTTACCCCTTCTTCCCATTGACTTCATTATGACAAACGTAGGCAAAAATCCACCAAAAACACATTTATCTGCCAGGAGATGCAGATTTGGTGTTGCAAATACTCAATGTGCGCACATAGCCTAAGGCTGGGGTCACACACACAGATATCTGGGCAGATATTGTTCACAGATCTCTGGTTGCAGTGAAATCATGGACACATGGTTCCATTTTGTGGCTGTGTACAAATGGAGCAATATATCCATGATTTCACTGCAACAAGAGATCTGTGAACAATACCTGCCCAGATATCTGTGTGTGTGACCCCAGCCTAAGGCTGATATCATACATAGCATTTTTGGTGGGAATTATTTTCAGTTTATTTGTAGTCATAAAACAACAGGGTTTTCTTTTTTTTTTTTTTTTTTTTTTTTGCTTTGTTTTTTTTTTATTAAGCCAAGTGTTACTAAAGCCCTGGTCGAATCAGGCCATGTGCATTGCACTGATGAGGGGCAAACATCCTGAAACACTCTGCCAATCAGTACCTGTAGACAGTAGACAGTAGACAGAACGCCTCCATCAGAGCCACTGAGCTCACTGATTGGCCGCCACACTGTCCACAAGACATCCAATGCCAGACACTGAGAGCAGCAGCGGACACTCACCGGTGGACCCTGGGAAAGTGAGTACATCACAGCTTGTGTGTCACAAGTGTATCAGGAGGCATGGACGAGGCTGTTGGGGCCACTCGTATAAAAAAAAGCAAAATATAACAATTTTTCGCAAACTTGGCTGAATCGAATAACTGAAATACAACACTCACATTTTCTTTTTTAGTTTTCATTACAAATTGAAAATAAAATCGCTCTTTTAAAACTTTTTACAAACTGAACTCCATGTTTATAATGACTTTGGTGCCATCAACTGATGAGAAAGGGTACTGCAGGTATTTCCATCATTGGTGAAATGTATACACTGGTCTCTCCCCTGCTTTTACACAGTAGATTTTAAATTATTGTTATTATTATTATTATTATTATTATTATTATTACTATTATAAAGATTAAATTTTTATTATATAAACCACATTACTTAAAAGGACACATTATTAAAATCACATAAAAAGACAATTATGTAACCAAGTGATATTGTAGGGCAATTATTAATTTATTATATACTGGCTTACTGTACATTTATAGGCAT
Source organism: Allobates femoralis (assembly GCA_033576535.1). Taxonomy (NCBI): domain Eukaryota; kingdom Metazoa; phylum Chordata; class Amphibia; order Anura; family Aromobatidae; genus Allobates; species Allobates femoralis. The sequence goes on along the minus strand of JARQOC010000010.1, from coordinate 70,150,638 downwards.
ATAGTTAATTATTATTTTTTATAATTACCTTAGGAAATTATATTTATTCACTATTTATTATTTATTTTGATGCCCATCTTACTACTGTGTCCCTAATAACTTTTTATTCATTTTTTCTGCTGTCTATATAATAATTTTTAATATCAGTGTTATTTAATATATAAAGTTGAGTGTGTATCATAACTCCGCTCCTCCAGGTAGATTTTCCCCTCATAGCTCCCCCTCTCCATATAGCCATGCCCCCTTCATAGCTCTTCCTCCTTTATAGTCCCGCCCTTCCACATAGCCCCACCCCTTCATAGCTCTGCCTCCTTCATAGCCCCGACCTGACAAATAACCACACCGCTTCATAGCTCTGCTCTCTTTATAGCCCCACCCTTCCCCATAGCCCCACCCCCTTCATAGCTCTGCCTCATTTATATTCCCACCCTTCCTCATAGCCACACCCCTTCATAGCTCTGCCTCCTTTATAGCCCTGCCCTTCCTCATAGCCACACCCCTTCATAGCTCTGCCTCCTATAGTCCCACCCTTCCACATAGCTCCACCCCCTTCATAGCTCAATATAATAAAGTTTAAGACGTGAAGGGTGTATGTTTTTCTGCTGCAGTTCTTCATAAACTTGGGGAATTTATGTATTTTGCATTATCTATCAAGTGCACTGACAACCAGCATAGTGGTAGGCACTAGAACAAAGAAAACTTCTATACATTTCTACAGATGAACCTTCATACTTTTTCTTTAGATCCTCACTTGCATTTTTTACACTGTTCCATATTATATTTTATGTTACTGCATACTTGTTGGAACCTATAAAAATGTTTTATTTAGTTTCATGTGTTGTTGGCTGGACCGGAGAAGAAAAAATGTAGCGGAAACTAAAACAAAATCTTCTAAATGCCAAGCGTACCTCCACCCCGCAGATCATATGGTTAGCAGACCTTGCATACTTGGTAAAGTGACCACCCTCGATGAACCATGTTCTGCTATAGTGGAAAAAAGCAGACATAACTTTATCATGGCACTATGGCCATCTCTCAGGAACACACTTTATTTTAAGTAATTAATAAATCAATTTTGAAAAAATCAAGTCAGACATGTCACTTGAAGGAAGGACATCATGGTCGGAAAAATAGAAGGTACAAGGGAAGAGGAAGACTAGCAATCCGATGGCTTGATCCAATCAAGATAACAGCAGAGAAGACCCTAGTGGACCTATCTAGGCTTGGAGAAGACTCTGGTGGACCTATCTAGGCTTGGAGAAGACTCTGGTGGACCCATCTAGGCTTGGAAAAAACACTGGTGGACCTATCTAGGCTTGGTGAAGACCCTGGACCTATCTAGGCTAGGAGAAGACCCTGGTGAACCTATATAGGCTTGGTAAAGACCCTGCTGAACCTATTTAGGCTCGGAGAACACCCTGGTGGACCTATCTAGACTTGGAGAAGATCCTGGTGGATCTACCTAGGCTTGGAGAAGACCCTTATTAACAAGTGGAAACCACTAAGGAGTTATAGTTACATAAAATATCACCTTTATTTTAGTACAAATATAAAAGCAGACACATACACGTTTTACAATGAAGTACAATTGGGAGATTCCCACAAATGGCTACAGGCAGGTAATCACTCAGGGAGTGAACACATAAGGTATAAGGTCAAAACCTTTGTGGTGGTAAAATGCAAGAAAATGGGACATATAATCAGGAAGTACCACAGGGCACAAATCACTCACCCATATCAAGCACAGGTAACAACCTCGGTCACCCACCCTGAGTCCCGCCAGGTAGCACGCCCCCTACGTCCGTTTCGCCGCCGCTTGTTCACGGGGACGCCTATTGCAGCGCAACGTCATTTCCACTGGAAGGACACAGAAGGGAAAAAAAAAATATTTTTTTTTCTTTTTCCCTTTCTGGTCACTACCTCTAGAGTGGTGTAACTGATTGCAAAAGCATCAGCGGCGCCCATTTTAAAGAAGACCATACGCATTATAAAGGATGGATATTATAATAAATCACTTTTGTTTTTCCCTTCTGTGTCCTTCCGGCGGAAATGATGTTGCTATGCAATAGGCGGCTGTATAGGGGTGCTGCTGACTATAAAAGGCACAAAATCACTAGTAGAATCAGTCCCCGTGAACAAGCGGCGGCGAAACAGACGTAGGGGGCGTGCTACCTGGCGGGACTCAGGGTGGGTGACCGAGGTTGTTACCTGTGCTTGATATGGGTGAGTGATTTGTGCCCTGTGGTACTTCCTGATTATATGTCCCATTTTCTTGCATTTTACCACCACAAAGGTTTTGACCTTATACCTTATGTGTTCACTCACTAAGTGATTACCTGCCTGTAGCCATTTGTGGGAATCTCCCAATTGTATTTCATTGTATAAAGTGTATGTGTCTGCTTTTATATTTGTGCTAAAATAAAGGTGATATTTATGTAACTATAACTCCTTAGTGGTTTCCACTTGTTTAATGATTGTTGGAGTGTTACCAATAATGTCCTATAACAATACACACCAAATATGGTAAACTATCAGTGACCATGAGAGTAAATTTTATGGTGTGGTGTGTTACGTTTTTGAAAATTCTTATAGTTCTTTTGGAGAAGACCCTGGTGGACCTATCTAGGCTTCAAGAAGACCCTGGTGGACCTATCTTGACTGCACAAGATCTCTTTACAGAGCGTTCATACATCAAGTCGCCATGATTTGAGATCGAGCTGAAGGCCAATAAATAATGATAATAATTAACTAGAGCACTTGTCCAATGTCGGAGTGCATGGACTATATAAAGAGGGGAGAAAAGGCATATCTGAATAGATAAATATGCATTCATTTATACCAATAGCAATAAACATTAACAGGGACGCTTTTTCTTGTTTTCATTTTACCCACCGTATATACTCGCGTATAAGCCGAGTTTTTCAGCCCAAAAATTGGGCTGAAAAGTCCCCCCCTCGGCTTATACGCGAGTGACTGTATACTGTATACACTGTATACAGTATACAGTGCCCCCCCCCATCACAAAAAAGGAAAATTTCCAGCTCACCTGTACCAGTCAGCCCCGTCCACCTTCCTTAGAGATCGGTGCTCGGATTTGAAAAACTCCCCATCCTGGAGAGGTGTTTCATGAAATAAAGAGGGTTTCCGGCATCACGATGTATTTTCATTAAAACGAGCCTTTATTCAAAAATTCTTTAAAATCAATCTCCATTGGATATAAAAGCAAGTCAGGCTGACTTGCTTTTATATCCAATGGAGATTGATTTTCCTCCGGTGGGCGCAGGCAATGACGTCATTGTCTGCGCACCAGAGGAGGAAGCCGGAAGAAGACGGAAGACGCTGGATGAATCCGGAGGAGCGTGATGGCGGCGGCGGGACAGCGTCAGCGGGACAGCGGCAGGGATAAGTATACTAATCTCTTCCTTTACAGGATTGCTAAACAAGGGGGGGGCCCTGTATACTGATATGGGGGGGGCTGCTGTATATACCTCTAGGGCTGTATATACCTCTGGGGCTGTATATACCTCTGGGGCTGCTGTATACTACCTAAGGGCCGCTGTATACTACCATTGGGGCTGCTGTATATACCTCTGGGGCTGTATATACCTCTGGGGCAACTGTATACTACCTAAGGGCTGCTGTATACTACCACTGGGGCTGCTGTATACTACCACTGGGGCTGCTGTATACTACCACTGGGGCTGCTGCTGTATATACCACTGGGGCTGCTGCTGTATACTACCACTGGGGCTGCTGCTGTATACTACCACTGGGGCTGCTGTATATACCTCTGGGGCTGCTGTATACTATCACTGGGGCTGCTGCTGTATATACCACTGGGGCTGCTGCTGTATAATACCACTGGGGCTGCTGTATATACCTCTGGGGCTGCTGTATACTACCACTGGGGCTGCTGCTGTATATACCACTGGGGCTGCTGCTGTATACTACCACTGGGGCTGCTGTATATATCTCTGGGGCTACTGTATACTACCACTGGGGCTGCTGCTGTATATACCACTGGGGAGGCTGCTGTATACCACACTGCTGGGGGCTGTATACCTGTGTTGGGGTCCACCCTCGGCTTATACACGAGTCAATAAGTTTTCCCAGGTTTTGGGGGCAAAAGTAGGGGGGTCGGCTTATACACGGGTCGGCTTATACACCAGTATATACGGTAATTTAATTTACTTAGGTTTTATTTCACCCTTCCTCTTCCCATTTACCTCTACCCCTATCCTTTCCACAAATGGGAAATTCTCAATACAAAGTTGACATGTCACTAGTATCTGGGGCAAATGCCTACGCTGATACATGCAAAACCTATGATTGGGACTTTAACGGGAATCTGTCAGCTTGTTTTTGCTCGCATGATGTAGGCAAAGAGATCCTGAATCCCACAATGTATCACTTAAATTACTAGGTGCTGATACAATCTGATTTTTTTGGCTATGTGCCGCGCTGTGTTTTTGCTGCAGCTTTCTGTCACCTTTTGTCACAAATCTGCAATCTGCATGTGTATGCTTATGTCAGCAAAGTCTGAGAATTCTCAAGTGTTGTGCCCACAATGCTTTTTTTTTCCTTGCAGTTTTGGGTCAAGACAAAAGAATGATCATGTCAATTGTTTGCTGCGTTTTGTAGCCCTCCCAGCCATTGCCTATATGTCACGGGAGAAAAGGAGGAAAGGAAGTGGGGCCCCTGAACTGCTCCTCAGGCTATGGGAATCCTGACTTTCCTGAACTCAGGGGTACCCTTGATGATAGAGAGGCCTGAGTCTCCAACCTGTCCCTGTCACATCGCCATTGGACTCGGTAGCTGGTGTTCCTGCCTCGGCCGCTGGGAGGCACCGGATTCCTTTGGCTGATGGTGCTGGTGGTATGAGGGCCTTATCCTCATATGGACCTGCTCCTTCGATGTCTGCCTCTGTCGCTGAACGCCGCCGTGTTTCTCCTTTGGGTGATGTTGGTGTCACATCGCCATTGGACTCGGTGGCTGGTGTTCCTGCCTCGGCCGCTGGGAGGCACCGGATTCCTTCGGCTGATGGTGCCGGTGAATGGAGGGCCTTGTTCTCATATGGACCTGCTCCTTCAACGTCTGCCTCTGTCGCTGAACGCTGCCGTGTTTCTCCTTTGGGTGATGTTGGTTGCAGAGGAGAGGGCCCTGCAGAGGCGTCTGATAGACGCAGCCTTCGTTCTTCTGCCAGAAGTGGGGTGGGTGGAGCCACTCGTGCATCACTATCTGGCCTTGTTCTAGGGGCTGTCCGGATTAGATCATCAGGCTGTGAGCTCCAGCCTATGGGAGGTAACTGCGCCCTTCAAATACATTGGAGCCTGGCTTGCAGGCCGCCAGATATAGTTTTGGTTCCCCAGTGATAGTGTGTGTTTAGTTTTGACTCTGACCTTTGCCTGGATTTTCTGACTCTGCTACAGCCTGATGATGTTTTGTACCTTAGCTGCCCTCTCGGTTTTGACTCGGACTCCTGACTATGTTTTTCGGGTCCTGATTGTTCCCTTCCTGGCGACCTTCCTGCTCTGCTGCTCATAATAGGCAGCTACCCTCTGGGCTCCACTGTAATTCCAGATCTCTGTATAGGGGTTAAGGGTCTCGGGGTTTCTCGGGGTGTTGCCTTATCAGCAGCTCAGCCTCATAGCAGATGGTCGTCACAGTCCCTATCTCCTGATCAGCCCTGAGCTGAACCCCCAACCCCCACCTCAGGAGGTGAACCGTTATGGAACCCACAGATATAGACAGACAGGGATAAAGCAAACAGCACCACACAGCAACCAATCAGGAAGATACAATATGTGTGTAGGGAGAACACAATACAAATAGGGAATGAAAAAACAAGGTATACTTCACCAGACACCAAGGAAAGATTAGAATTTCTTTCGACAGAAAGCTGCCCTCGCCCACACCAGGCTCTGTATGTACAATGTCTATAGACAGTGAGCTGCTAATAACAGTAGCTGGACTTAGGTTTAAATGCTGCTGTGTTGCAACAATGATAAGCTACTGGAGCTAAGCATCCCTGAATTTGTTGTGTTAACCCTTACAGCATGCTGTGTTCAGATTACATAGCAAATACCTGCTGACAGATTCCCTTTAATACATCATAAATGCTCATGATTTGGACGTATCAACACCGACCATTCATACAATATGTTCCTTGTCGGGACATGGTCATGATCCATACAAATTCGGAGCCCAATATAGGAGCAGATCAGATGGAAATTCACTTGAAGAACACAGTGTAGAGACATCAGTGAATCACATGAATTGTGGCGAAATATTGGCTTATAAATATAAAAGGCAATAATAATTTAAGTAATTTAAGGAATATAAGGCTCTTATAATAATCAGATTGGCAGCTATTAGGACAAAAAAGGTAAGATAAGTTGTGAATAACTCCTAAGATGAGTCAAACCTTTAATGCATTTTCCATTTCCAGAAAATTCCTGTCCCAAGGAGCAGATTTTTTTTTGTCTGTTCTTTAATCACCCTTCCCAGGTCTGCTCTCAGTGTCTGTTGCTGGTCATGTAAAGCCTTTGTAATGGTGGCTTTCCATTCAATGCTATCCACCTCACGCAGCATCCACAGCCGATAGAATGACCACAGACTCAGGCCTCAGGAATACCAGTTGCATTTACTTTCGCAGGAACGGGGAAATATAACATGAAGAAAATACTTCACAGTTCACGTGGGTAGTCCACGGCAAGTACAGTTCAGAGTTAAATTCTGACATGAAATTGAGGTTCTGGAGCTGTAAGAACCCATATTATTTGGAGGTAGTATTTGTAGGTAATTATAGGAAAGTTCAAAGTCTTTTGTGTCTTAAAGCAGAAGAATAGATAAACAGCAAGAGGGATTTACAGACCTGAGAATCCTGTGGTATTTTCACTGCTGGTCACGGCACATGCAGAAATATATGAAGCAAATAACAGACAATAGTGGTGAGACGGGAGACCCTCAAATTTCTTAACATGTGGGCAGTGGGTTCTTCTTTAGATTCAGTATGCCCTACTGCAAAAGGAGAATGCGTAAATCCGGGCAGCGAGGATCCAGGGTTAGAAGTCTTTAGCCATCTTGGCTGTAGAAGTCAGAGAAAGAATCCTAGGTATTGGCCCTGGCTGTAAATCTTGTGGTGAAGGGAAGGATGAACTGAAGTGATGAGGAGAGCCTTCAGATGAGCTCTGCTCTGTGTCACGTCTTGTCCCAGACTGGGGAATTTCCATCTCTTGTCTTTCTAGAGAAAACTGGAGTAGCATCAACCACTGAATCTTGTGATTGTGTCACCGTCCAATAGGATAGCTCAATTCTCATGTCAAATCTTTACAATGCAAAAGGGGATATAAACTATACATTTTACCAGCAGATGGTGCTGGAACACAACAAATAAGAAAATACCTGGACAAATACATGGATTTAAATGAAAGTACATACTTGACGCTCACTAATAGTGGTAGAGAGGTAGCTAAGGAGTGAGCTGCAGTGTTGCTAATGGTCCAGCGGTACTTTAAGGAACATACATAATCTGGACCGGGTCACTACAGTCACACAGACAGCGCTGCAGCCAATCAGGCTGTTCAGCATCTCTTGGCAGCTCATGCCATAATAGGAGGAGTGATTCGCTGCATGGAGGTCAGCAAAGGAGACGCAATGCTGGACCAGGGGAAGTTGAGTTAGGAACAGTTTATTAGTTTTTTTCTACAAACTACAAGCAGAAGACAGGAGTTTTCTGAAACCTTGAGTATAAATCTCAATGGATGGCATACATCTACAATATGTTCCCACCTTTTTTCCCAAAAGACAAACAATAAGTGAGCTATTGCTCCCTAACCTGATCCCATTTCACATTCTGTATCAAAGTCTGACATTCCACATTCTGCAGCCGTCGCACTGGGAATCGTATGATTAATCACTAAATATTATTTCTCCAGGGAGATCAGGTTTCTGTTATCTTTAGCTTGTAGATGTGCAGACATAGTGCAGACCTGAAGCACGAAGCCCGCCATCACTCCTGTACACCCATGTGTACACTTAACAAGGCCGCTAGCATATACTGCCTATATGTGATAAAAGGACAATGGGTACAATAGGAATGATTCTGACAATAGATCATCTTAAATATTGGAAGAGTGGTGATAAACCCGCCACATTGTAAAGGACTCAACGATGACTGCATTATACCTAATGTCTCTGCTCGCCCAGGTGGTCTCACTTATGCTGTCATTCTCCGTTATAGTAATGGGAAGGAAGGAATTTTTGCTTCCTTGCTATCCCCCCCCAAGAATGCCAACTACAGGGTGCACAATCACAAACATACCTTAAAAAAGTGACTTGCATTGAAGGAGGTGTCTACTACTCAGACATCATTTCAATTAATATATTTGTCAGTATCAAATAACAACAGCCTATACTCACCTCTGGCACCTTCTCTGCGATGTTAGTGTGGCGCCCCTGCGGTCTGGTCCCCACAAAGGGGTACTGCACCCATCCCACTGGTGTGGTATTCCTGTTCTCAGGGAAACGGGATGGTAAGTCCATACAACCACAAAGCACCCAACACACCTGGTTCCAGGGACAGCGGGCAGACCCGATAGAGGGAGGGCCCAGTCCGTCAGTGGGACGGAGGAAAGAAAGGTAGTTTAGACAGTCGGAAGAAAGTAGTAAACAGAGGAGAATCCGGAGGACTTGAGCAGCGAGGAGCTCGTCCTGGGTCCCGGAACAACGGACTGAAAATGGGACTGAGAGAGCCCAAGGGCGCGGGCAGTGAGCAATCCACCCGTGCGCCCAAATCTGAGTAAAGCGGAAGGGCAGGTTGAGAACCAGGGGACCAGTCCTGAAGGCCAGCCCTGAAGGTGGTGAGGAGACTCTATGTTCCAACCACGGAACCGGAGGCCACGAGGTCTAGAGGAGCTGTGGCTGACTCCCGACACATCCACCGGGAAGGCAGCCGTACTAGGGTCAGGGGACTTGGTACCGGTCGCCCGAGAGGACCTGTGGCTGCTGGATTGGGGCACTGTGTGGGTAGGCACAAGCATGAGAAAGGTGGACAGGCAGCACTGAGAGGGAAATAGCAACCCGTGAAGGAAGGAGCTTAAACGGGGTGTCTTGGACAAGCTATCCCTATTCACCAAGGCAATGGTGGGAGACCGTATTGCAGAAGGCTGCTCAGCAGTGTGCCGCGTCGCGCCCAGTTTCCCCAGGGCACGAGGGTGTAGCAGCTGAAGGATCTAGCTCAGAGTAGGACCACTGTGAAGGTACTGGCGACACCCCGATAGAGATAGAGACCCTGATACGGCCTGTTAGACCCCCTCATATCCCAAACCCTGAGTAGGGACTGTCAAGCCTGGCTTGAGAGCAGACCCCAGTCATCGGAGAAGGGCTAGCTGTTCTGCTAACCCCAGAATCCCCATCCCAAGAAGTCCACGTGAGACAGGTAGTGTTCTGGTGGGAGAACCGGAGCGGAGAGCTGATGGAATTTCCGGGTGAAACGCGGGCAGGAGAGTTTGTCATGGAGGTCCTGAGCTGTAAGGAGCATGTCTGACAGTGGGTCACCAGTTGTAAGGCTGAGGAAGAAGAGTGGAGAGCTCAGCAGAGAAATATGAAGGCAAAGGCAGAGGCCCGCAAAGCCTGATCCACTGAAAGAGGTCCACGGAGACGGAGTACTATGGTGACCTTTGACCTCCAGAGGTGATGAGGGTTCATAAGAGAGCCAGGTGCAGCCGCAGACCTCTTTGTATCCCAGCGGGACGTGGAGGAACACTTGCCCAAAGGCCACCAGGACAGGAATTTACACCCCGGGAACGAAGTCACCTTCACTCGGCATGAATTGGAACAGGGACAGTACGCCCTCAGAGTAAAGAGAGTGTTCAAAGACCGGGTGTGCTCTGAAGCTGTCGCTGTGTCAGTGCCTGCAATAGGGAGGCGCGCACAACCCAAGGTGCAGGAGTAGACCATTGTCCAGTGTCACCAGGAGGTGAGAGAGTGGTGATACCCAAATAACTGCATTGGACGAGGGAGTGATGAGAGAAGGCATAATGCATTGTAAATAGTTGGTTTGCATAATGTGACAGTGTGAGTGTTTGTTGCATACAGACAATTCATTATGGACTATGAATGATCGGGACTGATTGTATATAGTTGGCACATTACGGTGTGCTTGCTGTTGGTTTTAGACCTTTTACAGTGAACTAAATAGTGCCTAAGTAACCTGTTGACCACGGAGCAAAACCCACTCGGTGTGGCCGAAAAATTTTGGTCCATCTCATCCTGTCACCTACCCAGGACCCACGTTGGGGTTTTTTTGGAAGTGGGACCCCCATGGGGCACTGAAACTGACAATAATAGAAACACCCAGAGAGAGACGCTCGCCAAACTAACTCTTTGCACTTTTCTTTTTATACTTTTATATCAATACGTGCAGAAAAAAGTCCAATGACCGGGCACTACACACATGGAGCTCTGCTAACAGCCTGTCGGCTATCCCCCGGTGCCTGGTGTTGCACAGCCTTAGAATAAGTAATCTAAGATTCATGAATAAGTGAATAAAGAAAGGCAGAACTCAACATGTATGCTGCTGGAAGAATGTTTTAATCCAGGTAGCTTAGTCCATTAAAACATTGTTGGTGCGGTGGGGAGAGAGAGTGAGAGGCCGTCGGAACGACGGTACCGTTTCGTATCGTGTGGTGATACTTCTTCTTCTTGATACTGGAACCCGCAGAAGTAACACCACACGATACGAAACGGTACCGTCGTTCCGACGGCCTCTCACTCTCTCTCCCCACCGCACCAACAATGTTTTAATGGACTAAGCTACCTGGATTAAAACATTCTTCCACCAGCCTACATGGTGAGTGCCGCCTTTCTTTATTCACTTTTTCATGAATTTTATATCAATACTATTTTTACTTAATCATAAATAGTGTGTTTTTGTTATGTAATGTTTAAGCAAAGAACCTCCCTTCGGGAAGAAGCACTCTTGTCCAGTTTGATTGTTGTTATGCATGCATGCTAAAAAATGTGAGTTCTATGTGAAAAACATATAATTAACCCATGTAGTCGCACGAGGACGTGCTAATCTTTGCAAGGGGGGAATGTGGCGCTCCTGCATTCTGGTCGCCACAAAGGGGTACTGCACTCATCCCACAGGTGTGGAATTCCTATTCTCAGGGAAACGGGATGGTAAGTCCAGACACCCACAAAAGTCCCCAACACACACCTGATCCCAGGGATGGCAGGCAGACCCGATAGAGGGAGGGCCAAGTCAGTCAGTGGGACGGAGGGAAGAAAGGTGGAGGGTGGGAAGCTGGTTTAGGCAGTCGGGAGGAAGTAGAGAAAGGAGGAGGATAAGAAAGACTTGAGCATCGAGGAGCTCATCCTGGGTTCCAGAACAATGGACTGCAAGAGAAACAGAGAGAGCCCTAGGGGCGCGAGCAGTAAGCAATCGACCCATGCGTCCAATTCTGAGTAAAGCAGAAGAGCAAGTTGAGAACCAGGAGACCGGCCCTGAAGGTGGCAAGGAGACTCTATGCTACAACCATGGAAGCAGAGGCCACGAGATCTAGAGGAGCTGTGGCAGACTCTCGACACATCTGCCAAGAAGGCAGCCGTACTAGGGTCAGGAGACTTGGTACCGGTCACCCGAGAGGACCCGTGGCTACTGGATTGGGGCACTGTGTGCGGAGGAGCGAGCAGGAGAGAGGCAGACAGGCAGTGCTGAGAGGAAAAGAGCAACCCATGAAGGAAGGAATATAAAGGGGGTGTCTTGGATGAGCTATCCCGATTCACCGAGGACTATCCAGACTGAGGTTGTGCAATGACAGTACCCTGCGGTGCCACCAAAGTAAAAGCTAAGTAAACCGGGTATAGAACTCAGAACTGTGTGCGAGACTGTTCATTTCCCGCCTGTGGAGCAGTATACTAGCAAGATGCACAGGCCACCGGAGATCTGCCTGCACGACGCCAAATTCCCCTCTCCTGCTAGAGCAGCCTCGCCGACCTTCCCTCATCAAACAGTACACCCCATGCCCTGGGGAACTTCTCCACCCCTGGGGAGCGAAACCACCAAAGCTGTGATTCCATCATCCCCAGAGGTCCCGCACCGGAGCGTCGGCAATAATAGCTGAACACCACGGGTGGCGTCACAACAACCATCCCCAAAACCCTGATCTCTGAACTTTTATTGACACCGCCAGAGTCACGGAGCCGGGTCTTGACCCCCGTGACTCCCCAGGAGAAATGTTGCGCGGTTCCGAGTACCCCACGGCCCTGGGGAGCATGTCATTAGCGGCCTGGTCTCCCAGGACTCACCTGAGGTTGTTATGTAATAGCCCACAGGTAACAGGATACGCAAGGACTGCACGGAACACAGAGTGTTAAACAAATGCACTTTTAATACAACTGGGGGAAAAGTGCGGGAAAGAAGGGGAAGAAGCGGGAAGGTGTGCAAAAGTAAATACAATATATATAACCACTGTGACTAGTTTGCCGAGAATGCAAGGTCTCTGAATGTCTTTAAATAAAGAAATGCAAAGTCTTTATTGAGCGAGACGCAGAGTGTTTGTTTTCTTTCTATTACTTGTATATCGAACTGCAGAGTCTTTTCCTATCTGTCCCTAACTAAAACAGTGTGCACACTTTACTGCGAGTTTTACTGCAAGTTTTACTGCGAGGTACCTCGTTGCCGTTGGGGCCCGTAATTCGCTGACAGGCGTCTCTCGAGCTCAGTCTTTGTCCTGGATCTCTGCCTTGCTCGTGCTGTCTGGCTCCTCACTCCACATCCAGTCTCTTTAGGTCTGTGTCTCTCTCTGCAACACACGTGGAAGTTGTGTCTCTTCTCCTTCTGGAGACCCCACCCATCCATCTCCTGGACTGTTCCATTTCACTCTCAGCAGCAGGGGTTTTTATCTCTGCTATCCTTTCTTTTTGGCAGCAGGTGGCAGTATAACACAAGGAAGAGTCCACAAAACATTTATATACATGGCTAAAGGACTGTTAACAGGTCTTACAGTTATACAACTTGAGCCCTGCAGTCAATTACTAGCACTTTCTTTGGACAAAACTGACACCCAAAACATGTTAAAACTGCTGCTTTATGACTTTCTCCTTCTTCAGTTATGCCCAAAGTAAGTGAGAGTCAAGTGGTCGCTAATTAGCTGCAGGGCTCAAGTGATATAACAATGTCAGGTGAGCCCCGGGAGACCAGTCGCCAACATTGCTGGAATGATGTTAGAGGTGAATATAGGCAGTTGTTATTTTATACTGGTAAATATATCAATTGGGAAGGGGTTCTCTGAGTAGTGGACAATTCCTTTAAACATAGCCTTATCTAGCTTCTCAATTCCAGATCACAGGAGAACTTGTATTCATTCACATTCTTTCTAGACTTCAGCAATGTAATCCATTCATTATAGCCTTTCTTGGCCAGATACTGTTCGTCTCATTGGTTAATTGCTGCAGATCGTTTAATATAGGGGAATGCACCTGATTAAGGAGACAGGTCATCCCTGAAACGCATGTTGTGCTGTGTGTTTTTTTCTATCAATAAAAGGATTAATTTTAATACAGTCCTGGAGTGACCGGCCTTGCAGCACCTACACAAAGTCATTTTTTTTCCTTTACCTGAACATGGCACTTTTACTTTAGGGGGTTGGTAGTTTCACTCTTTGGGTATTTTTGATGTATGGTTTAAACCATTATTTATTTTCTCAGGATGGACTGATGAATGTGAACAACTGTACAGACAATTCCTTGAGAGTGAAGATGGTGAAATCGGTGATGAATTGCTGAACAAACTGAATGCAGCCCGGTCATGTCCAATGGATGGAAACAAACGAGAACTTGGACTTTAAAAGGTCCAGCAGAAAAACGTGGTCTCTTTTAAGAAAACTAGAAGGAAACCATAAAGCAAAACAGAAAACGAATGCTGCAACTCCAAACCAAATCGCAGCACACATTGTGAACACCTCAAGAGCCCAAAATACCAAGCTTATGCCATAGAAGTTAAAAATAAGTTTAAGCTTCTCAAATCATGTGTGGCACCAACTAAAGAATACTCCCGTCCCTTTACAACCTGCGACATTGAAACCGCCCTTGTAGATACTAAAAGTATCAAAGCTCATGGACTTGATGGGATCCACCTCGAATTTCTCAAAAACTGTGGACCTTATGCGAAGACATCATGGAGACTGCACAAGTCCCTAGCAATTTAAAACACACCAAGGTCATTGCATTGCTAAAACCTGGAAAGCCTGAAGATAACACATGAAGCTATAGACCCATCCTCTCTTGAATTGCCTATACAAGCTTTTAGAACGCTTAATCTATAACAAGATCAATTCAAAGATTCTCGACTCAATACCTGTACATAGAGTAAGCCGGCTTTAGACCTACTCGAAACTGCAGTGACCAAGTCTTATCCCTGACAACTCTCATTGAAGCTGAATTTCAAAAGAACAAAAAGGTCTCAGTTGCGTTTATCGATCTTTCTGCCGCATATGACTCTGGGTGGGGGGAAGGACTTCTATACAAGTTTCTGAAGGTGATCCCATGTAAGAAAATGATGTACCTCTTGAATAATATGATTGCAAATCAAACTTTTCAACTTTTCATGGGTGATTCAACCAGTTGTAAGACAACCTTACACAACGGTCTGGTCCAGGGATCAGTGCTGACACCTCTCCTATTTGTCTTATATCTAGCTGACCTTCCTGACACAGTATCACGGAAATTTGGATGCGCCGATGACTGGGTACTTGCCACAGTGAGCAAAGCAATGGAGATAGCAGGGGAGGTTCTAACAGAAGACTTTAAGGAAATGGGAAAGTATTTCCATCGATGGAGGCTTAAGCCCAATCCATCAAAAACGGAAGTATGCTGCTTTGATTTACACAATGCAAGTGCTAAGACGGAACTCAAAGTACACTTTGAAGGTCAACCAATCAGACACAATTTCAAGCCCAAGTACTTAGTAAAGACCGGAGGCCAGGGAGACTCCAGATCTCCTGGCCACAGCAGCACCTGAAGTCAAAGCCGCTTCTCAGAGCTCAGGAACCGCAAGGAGTACAGCGGTGCCCCGCAGAAGAGCTCACGCCTACCATACAGGTGTAGACAGTAGTAGAGGGTCAGGGCATAGCTTCGGTCAGCCTAGGACAAAAGGTAGACACAGCACAGCAGGGAGGCCTCATAATTCACCAGGTGTGGAGATCCCAAACTGCTTCCAGACCACCCGGGCCTGTAACATCAGTGACGGTACCCTGGACTATACCTGCAACATCAGTAAAGGTACGGAAACATCAACCCTCTGTGTGACTGTTATTGAGGCTCCTGATCTTGCTCCCTCCATAGACTGTCCTGCAACTTCTAGCTTCTTCAACTGCCCTGGGGATCCACCTACGGGGAGCGTAATCATCTGGATGTCCTACCATCACCCCGGAGGTCTGACCCCCAGCCCTTGTAACCATACCGGAACCGTAGGTGGCGTCACAAACTACTTTTATTTTTATTGTTTTTACTGACTTTTAGCGACCACCAGGGCCACGGGATTGGGCACAGGTCCCGTGACCTCTGCAATGAATCAACGCCCTGAACTGAGTACCCTACAGCCCTGGGGCGGGTGAACTCTCCTGCCTGTGACAGCTGAGCGTCAAACAATCCAGCACATTGTTGAGGAGCGTCCCTTCAGTTCTTACACTCGTGACAAGAACGACTTCTACACTGGAAATGACAGTGAAATTGCATATATAGATAACCTTAACATCCAACTCTGATTTCGATATGTCTGTTCCTTTAAATCACTGTATACTCTCTGTTGTTTATTCTTACATGATATAAAATACTTGTATAATAATAATATATTTCCTTAGGTCATCATTATAAGATCAGTGCAGGTGCGACACTCTGTACCCCCGCCGATCAGCTGTTATGGCAGTAAGCTGTTGGATTCTGCCGGAACACAGCAGCTTCATCAAGACTATAGTGACCACGGCCATGAGAATAGTGGATAGATATCCAGCCACGGCCAATATAGAAATGATGGAACTGATGTGTTCTAGCATCATCCGAGAACTTGGAACTGGCACCGTTGACATCTGATCAGCAGGGGCGCTGCCATCAGATATTGATGATCAATCCTAATGATAGGCCATCATTAAAAGAAGTATGGCAGAACCCTAAGACTTCCCTTCACTGTAACTAAAGAGCCAAAGCTGATCACTAAAGAAGTTTTAAGGAATCTTTCTGGTGTCTGTACGCGCTTTAAAAAGGACATTAAATGGACGAATGCAGGATGAAAATACTAATTTAGGAATGTGAATCTCTACGAAGCTTTGGAACAGCCAGAAAAAATAGACATGTTACAAGTGGTTTCATGGTCATCTGCAGATGTCCTCAGAAGCTGCTCAGTGAGAAATAATAAGGTAACAAGATAATGTCTGCACTTTTTAACTTGATCATCTATAATGTATAAACTTCTTAGCCTGTGTGTCATGTAGATATACACAGTGCGGAGCTCGAGCAGGCAGGGATTAGACAGTGAGGTCTGGGTAACACTGTGCAGACCTCCATTGTGGCTTTGTTATACTAAATACACCACATTAATAAACTTTTCTCACTTGGGATTTCACATTCCATCAGCTGCAACATTGACATTATCCATTGCTTATTTTTGGAGATGATTTTCCACTAGATGTTTTGGGAATGTACCAGGGGCAGACCATCCGCCTGTGCAGCTGTATAAGGTGCAAGCAAGAAAGCGGACATACTGTATGGTGTCATAAAGCCAGGGGTGGATTAAGGGTAGCCAGGGCCCGGGGCTGTTCAGACTCTGTGGGCCCCCCCCGGGTCATGTGACGGGGGTCATGTGACGGGGTCATGGGGGTCATGTGACGGGGTCATGTGACGGGGTCGCGGGAGTCATGTGACGGAGGTTATCATATACCTGAAATAGATTATTCCAGAAAAATAGTTGCTGAGTGAAACTCTAATCTGTCAAACATCCATTGATCCTAGTCAATTTACCCTTCAGTTAGGAGGAAAAAAACAAACACTTTAAGCCATAGTATTGAGCAGTCCATTAGAAGGAGGCCATTATGCCCTGACTGCCCCTGTACTCAGAATAAATAACTTATAAATATCTCGAACGGCGTGCACCCTGAATGATAATCACCTGTTACCAGTCTGATGGACTTGCTTGCAGATTGGTCCGTCCCGCCTCCTCGCGGTCCGACAGCGTCTTCTTCTGAATGATGTAGATAACGCCTCCTGTCACCTGCGTTATCCACGTGACCACGTCCAATTTTTCCATTGCCTATGCTACGCCCATACCTCTCCGGCTTGTGCAGGTGCAATGTGCTCCATCATGGGATTATCCTACAAGTTTAAAATCTCAGTAATGTCACCATTCATTACACGCAGAAGACTGGGAGCCTGTAGCCGTGTGCAGAGACCCCTGCGGTTCGCGCATGAGTAGATGAGTTTTACATTGTAGCTGCAGTAGGGCAGAGCACGGTGCGTTTGCGCAAGCTGGAGAGGCATCTGCACAGACGTGAGATGGGAAAGTGGGACGTGGATAACAAAGGCGTGATCCATATCATTCAGAAGAAGAGGCTGTCAGACGGCGAGGAGAGGCTGAGTGGACCAATCTGCAAGCAAGAATTTCGGACCAGTAATAGGTTAGAATACAGGGCGCTAGATTTTTATAAGTTATTTATTCTGTGTACAGGGACATTCAGGGCATAATAGCTTGTTTCTTATAATGCAGCATCAGCGTGTGCACGAGGCCTTACAGATACTGAGGGAAAAAAAATCACCAAATACTCAGCGTGTGCACGAGGCCTTACAGATACTGAGGTAACAACTCACCAAATACTCAGCGTGTACACGAGGCCTTACAGATACTGAGGAAAAAACTCCCCAAATACTCAGCGTGTGCACGAGGCCTTACAGATACTGAGGAAAAAACTCACCAAATACTCAGCGTGTGCACGAGGCCTTACAGATACTGAGGTAACAACTCACCAAATACTCAGCATGTGCACGATGCCTTACAAATACTGAGGTAATAACCTCACCATATACTCAGCGTGTGCACGAGGCCTTACAGATACTGAGGTAAAAACCCACCAAATACTCAGCGTGTGCACGAGGCCTTACAGATACTGAGGTAAAAACCCACCAAATACTCAGCGTGTGCACGAGGCCTTACAGTTACTGAGGTAAAAACCCACCAAATACTCAGCATGTGCAATAGGCTTTACAGATAGCGAAGAAAAAAATTACCAAATATTCAGCGTGTGCACGAGGCCTTACAGATACTGAGGTAAAAACTCACAAAATACACAATGTGCGCACCCACTACCCCTCCACCTTGGATAGACATGTGAAATACCTCTACATGTTGTATGTGTCCCTCTATGTGGATATTTTTCTTGAATCATGAATGCATGGACTCCATACGTACATGATCCAAGCAAGATAGCCACTTATTAGAGGGGCACATGATACACCATGTATAGCCATTTCACATGTTTCTGTATTATCCAAGATGGTGGGGCACACCACTTCAGTGATTAAGGGGCCTTTCACATCAGCGGTTTTGCTGATGTGCGGCCGATTTGGCAGGTGGCGCCGGATCAGCTGCCTAACGGCCGGCTCGCGGTCCAGATGCGGCAAGCCCTATGCATTGTCTATGGGGCTTGCGGTCCGGTGCGGCAAGTGCCTGATCTGCCGCACTCAGCAGAACCGCACTTGTGATAGACAATGCATGGGGCTTGCCGCATCCGGGCCGCAAGTCGGCCGTTAGGCGGACGATCCGGCACATGCGGCGCCACCTGCTGGAACGGCCCAAACATCAGCTAAACACTGATGTGAAAGCAGCGTTCGTTAGGCCCCTTTCACATCACCGTGTCTTTCAAATTGCGGCAGATCCAGCAGATTTACCACATTTGCTGCCTAACAGCCGTTGCGACGATGGATGACAACGCGGTCAGCAGCGTTTTTTTTTCCACCGCCGCAAATGCCGGACTTGCCGCACCCAGCAGAACCGCACTTGCCGCACCAAACCGCAAGCCCCATGAACAAGTCATGGGGCTTGCCGCAAGTGTGCCGCAAGTGCGGCCGTTAGTCGGCAGATGCGGTAAATCTGCCGGATCTGCCACAATCTGAAAAAAAGCAGATGTGAAAGGGGCCTTAGTACACAAATCATTTAATTACTGCTTACATTCTTTCTTTACACTGACTGAGTCCTCCCTGCCATGCAGCAGCCACCAGGTCTGGCTGGCAGTGCACACACAGAGCACAGCCACAGGCAGCAGCTGCAGCAGCAGGGCAGGAGTCAGGAGTGGACATATCACTCACCTCTCTGTCACACAGGTACGTCCTCTCTCTGCTCTGTGTCGGCATTAGGTGACGGTCCCTCTCCTCAGACTCCCTCTCTTCATGCAGGCGGCGACCCAGGAGGTGGTGGACGGCGGTCGGCGGGTGAGACACAGACTCAGTCAGGAGGACGGAGGAGCCTGCTCAGCCTCAGTCGAGATCAGCTGCCTGCCTGGGTCTGGGTCCTCCTAGAGTAGGAGGATTCAGCAAAGCCCGGTCGGGCCCGGCAGAATCAGCATAGCAGGGCGGACAGCGGCAGCCGGGACTCGGGAGAACAATGCTGCCAGCAGAGGCCGCTGGGACTATAGGAGTGGGAGCAACATCCGCAGGCAGCTACCACCGGTACGCACACCTTGTAAGCACACAGCTCCACATGCTTCATACATACATGGCTCCGCTCCGTACACCTAGTACACACTCAACTCTGCTCCATACACCTCGTACACATGGCTCAGCTCCGTACACCTCGTACACACTTGGCTTTGCTCTGTACACCTTGTACGCATGCGGCTTTGCTCCATACACCTCATACACACTCGGCTTTGCTCCGTACACCTCTTACGCACTCGGCTCTGCTCCGAACACCTCGTACACGCTCGGCTCCATACACATGCGGCTCCGCTCCATACACCTCGTACACACGCGGCTCCGCTCCATACACCTTGTACACATGCGGCTCGGCTCCGTACACCTCGTACACACATGGCTCTGCACACCTCGTACACACATGGCTCTGCACACCTCGTACACATGCAACTCCACTCCGTATACCTTGTACACACACGGCTCTGCTCCGTACACACGCGGCTCTGCTCCGTAGACCTCATACACATCTGGCTCCACTCCGTACACCTCATACACAAACGGCTCTGCTCCGAACACACTCCGCTCCGCTCCGTACACCTCGTACACACGCGGCTCTGCTCCGTACACCTCATACACACCTGGCTCCGCTCCGTACACCTCATACACATGTGGCGCCACTCCGTACACCTTGTACACATGCGGCTCTGCTCCATACACCCTGTACACACTCGGCTCAGCTCCATACACCTCGTACACACGCGGCTCTGCTCGGTGCACCTCGTACACACACGACTCCGCTCCACACACCTTGTACACACATGGCTCCGCTCCATACACCGTGTACACACATAGCTCTGCTCCATACACTTCCTACACATGCGGCTTGGCTCTGTACACCCTGTACACACTTGGCTCCGCTCTGCGCTCCGTACACCTCGTACACGTGGCTCTGCTCCGTACACACTCAGCTCTGCTCCATACACCTCATACACATGTGGCTCCGCTCCGTACACCTCGTTTACATGCGGCTCCGCTCCGTACACCTTGTACACACGCGGCTCTGCTCTGTACAACTCGTACACATGCGGCTCCACTCCGTACACCTCATACACACTCAGCTCTGTACACCTCGTACACACACGGCTCCGCTCCGTACACCTCGCACACACTCAGCTCTGTACACCTCGTGCACATGCGGCTCCGCTCCGTACACCTCGTACACACTCGGCTCCACTCCATTCACCTCGTACAAACATGGCTCCGCTCCGTACACCTCGTACACACTCGGCTCCGCTCCGTACACCTCGTACACACACGGCTCCGCTCCATACACCTCGTACACACACGGCTCCGCTCCATACACCTCGTACACACACGGCTCTGCTCCGTACACCTCGTACACACTCGGCTCCGCTCCGTACACCTCGTACACACACGGCTCCGCTCCATACACCTCGCACACACTCAGCTCTGTACACCTCGTACACACACGGCTCCGCTCCATACACCTCGCACACACTCAGCTCTGTACACCTCGTACACACACGGCTCCGCTCCATACACCTCGCACACACTCGGCTCTGCTACATCCACAATGTAAATCCCTCCTGAGTCCTGACATCACACATAACCTTCATCTCATCTTCTTCACCTCTCCAGCACCAT
The DNA here is from genome assembly GCA_033576535.1 of Allobates femoralis. Lineage (NCBI taxonomy): Eukaryota > Metazoa > Chordata > Amphibia > Anura > Aromobatidae > Allobates > Allobates femoralis. The sequence goes on along the minus strand of JARQOC010000010.1, from coordinate 70,129,293 downwards.
GACAACCATCACAGAGTGGAGACCTGCATAACGAGGAGCCGATCATGTGATCCCTGACTCCTCCCCTCCATCACATCATCACAGGTCCTGTAAGCACAGGTCCTCCTGTGCCCTGTGCGGCTCTACAGGTGGGCTCACACTGCGGGGGGGGGAAGAGTGTAACACAGCGGTGGCGGGGGAAGAGTGTAACACAGCGGTGGCGGGGGGGACGGGACGGGGAAGAGTGTAACACAGCGGCAGCGGGGGGGGGGAGGGGGAAGAGTGTAACACAGCGGCAGCGGGGGGGGAGGAGTGTAACACAGCGGCAGCGGGGGGGGGGAGGGGGAGAGTGTAACACAGCGGCAGCGGGGGGGGGGAGAGAGTGTAACACAGCGGCAGCGGCGGCCGGGACTGTAGGAGAGAGAGCGGCATCAGCAGGGGGCCGCGCCACTCTCAGGCCCCCTGCGGTTGCCGCTCCCTGTCAACTAGCGGGGCTCATTACCTCATGGATGCTGTGCCTGCGTGCACAGTGCTGTGTGGTGGCGCCGTGGCGGATTATAATGGGGCAATTTACCCCCTGGACTGCGGGCCCCTAGACACCATTGGGCCCGGGGCAAAAGCCCATATTGACCTCATTATAATCCGCCACTGCATAAAGCTATCACAATATCAGTACAGCTCTCACTCAGGACATTGCTGTGTGCATTCTGTCGTCTTCTAGTGGAGGTTCTCCCCCAACGACATAAGACATTGAAAGGAAAATTCCTGTGCCAACCATCTTCCGACTGTCACGCTGCAGACTAGGGAGCATCCGGGATTCAGTGCATGACAGCGGCGCACAGACTAGTGATGGGCGAATCCTAAATTACTCGGAATCGCTTGACTCTAGCGAGTCCGAGCCCAGGACTCGCTACTCGTTGCGAGTCTAGCGAGTCCAATGTTAATGAATGGGGAAGCGAGTAATAGCGAGTAGTGTGAGATTTACAAATCACAGATGTGTCTTGGAAGCTTCAGCCTGAAGCAATCCTAGTTTTGTCATTTATTTGCATTGGACTCGTTTACTTTGCAACTGTAATCGCTGGGAAACTCGCACAGAGCACAGATAAGAGTCCTGTCTCCTCTGTGCTGGCTGCCACAGCTCCAGGGTCCTAGAGCCTGCCTGCTGCCTGATGTAGCAGTGCTGAGATTGTTCTCAGTCTGCTCATTCCCTGTGTACAGACATGAATGTCTGTGCACAGAGATGATGTAGCAGAGCTGAGATTGTTCTCAGTCTGCTTATTCCCTGTGCATAGACATCTATATTTATGCACAGGGGATGTAGCAGAGAGGACATCGCGTTTTGGACTGCATCGGACGGAAGAGGATTTTTTTAATTAAAGATGGAGTCCCTAATGGCTTTTTTCTTTATTTCTAATAAAAAATTTTCTTTGTGTTGTGTTTTTTTTAAAACAATTTAATAGAAATTCATGGCGGTCATGTCTAATATTGGCGTGACCGCCATAAATTTTGGGCTTAGGGCCAGCTGATAATACAAAGCTGGCCCTAACCTCTTTATTACCCAGCGTGCCACCGCTACCAGGGCCGCTGGAAGAGTGGGGTTCAGCGCCAGAGGATGGCGCTTCAATGAACGCGCCATCTTCTGGGGCGGCTGCGGGCTGCAATTTGCAGCAGGGGGTGCCCAGAAAGCTTGGGCATCCCTGCGCTGCGGATTCCAGCCCCCAGCTGCTTAGCTGTACCTGGCTAGACATAGAAATTGTGCGGAGCCAAACGCATTTTTTTAAAATTATTTCATGAAATTCTGAGATTCTGACTCTGAGACTCTGACTCTGAAATTCATGAAATAATAAAAAAAAAAATGCGTGGGGCTCCGCGCAATTTCTATGTCTAGCCAGGTACAGCTAAGCACCTGGGGGCTGGAATCCGCAGCGCAGGGATGCCCAAGCTTTCTGGGCACCCCCCGCTGCAAATTGCAGCCCGCAGCCGCCCCAGAAGATGGCGCGTTCATTGAAGCGCCATCCTCTGGCGCTGAACCCCGCTCTTCCAGCGGCCCTGGTGGCGGTAGCACGCTGGGTAATAAAGGGGTTAATACCAGCTTTGTTATACAAGCTGGTATTAAGCCCGAGATTCTTAATGTCAGGCCACATTTGACCCAGCCACTAAGAATCTCCAATAAAGGGTTAAAAAAACACAGAGAAAATTTTTTATTTGAAATAAAAAAAAAAGCCATTAGGGACTCCATCTTTAATTAAAAAAATCCTCTTCCGTCCGATGTAGTCCAAAACATGATGTCCTCTCTGCTACATCCCCTGTGCATAGATATAGATGTCTATGCACAGGGAATGAGCAGACTGAGAACAATGTCAGCACTGCTACATCAGGCAGCAGCCGGGCTCTAGGACCCTGGAGCTGCACAGAGAAGACAGCTGGACTCGGCTCGCAAAGAAACAGCAGTTACTTTGCGAGTTTCCCTGCTATCACTGGCACAGTAGCCAGTGATTACTCGCACGAGTCTAATGCAAACAATGGCAATCCTAGTTTTGTCAGCGTTTCTGACAAAACTAGGATTGATATTGATTTGCATTGGACTCGTGCGAGTAATCACTGGGAAACTCGCAGAGTACCGAGTCCTGCGAGTCCCTTACTACTCACCGAGTAACGAGTCCTAGCGAGTAGATTCGCCCATCCCTAGCACAGACCTACGGGGTCCGGTGCACTACACAAAACAACAGACTGGGGAAATACCGGAGGGGACAAATACAACAGAGGTCCCTGCTCGTAGGGAAACGTGGGAAAGGAGAGCTCCTGCACTCACCTGTGGCTGTGCCCTGATCTCCCTACCATTCCCATACAGATTATTTTAACTCGTCGTCGAACAGGATACCTAGTCCCTTGCTGACCCTGATGTTAGCCCATAATAGGGAAATGGCAGGAGCACTAGTCCCGACCACTGCGTTAACAACAACAAGAGGGAAAGGGGAGACAGGGAAATGACAAAAGCAACTTCACACCTGCTGCCACTCTCCTAGGCAGCAGTCGGCTTGGCAATGGGCAGGTTTTCCAGAGAGCTTCCTTCACCACAGGTAGCTAGGCAAGGAATGGAGTTCAATCAACAGCAAGGAATGCTGGAACTATATGACCATATAAAGGGGATGGGAGTGATCACAAATTAGCCACACCTGCACCTGGGAAGAGAACGGAGGAGCATTGCAGCAACAGAAACTGACAATAACTCCTACACTGCCAAAAGAAAGAGACACATTTAATACAAACATGAGACACAGGTCTCAAAACTGTCACAAGTCTCCAAAGTAAGAGAGGCCATCGTGACAGCAAGATAGTATACCATACTATAGGATTGCACTATTGCAATTTATACACTATGTGCAGAATTATTAGGCAAATGAGTATTTTGATCACATGATACTTTTTATACCTGTTGTCCTACTCTAAGCTGTGTAGGCTTGAGAGCCAAGTACCAATTAAGTAAATCAGGTGATGTGCATCTCTATAATGAGGAGGGGTGTGGTCTAATGACATTAACACCCTATATAAGGTGTGCTTAATTATTAGTCAACTTCCTTTTCTTTGGAGAAATGGGTCAGAAGAGAGATGTGACGGGCTCTGAAAAGTCCAAAATTGTGAGCTGTCTTGCAGAGGGATGCAGCAGTCTTGAAATTGCCAAACTTTTGAAGCGTGATCACCGAACAATCAAGCATTTCATGGCAAATAGCCAACAGGGTTGGGCAAAAAAGGCACAAAATAACTGCCCATGAATTGAGGAAAATCAAGCGTGAAGCTGCCAAGATGCCATTTGCCACCAGTTTTGCCATATTTCAGAGCTGCAACATTACTGGAGTATCAAAAAGCACAAGGTGTGCTATACTCAGGGACATGGCCAAGGTAAGGAAGGCTGAAAAACGACCACCTTTGAACAAGAAACATAAGATAAAATGTCAAGACTGGGCCAAGAAATATCTTAAGACTGATTTTTCCAAGGTTTTATGGACTGATGAAATGAGAGTGACTCTTGATGGGCCAGATGGATGGGCCAGAGTCTGGATCAGTAAAGGGCAGAGAGCTCCACTCTGACTCAGACGCCAGCAAGGTGGAGGTGGGGTACTGGTATGGGCTGGTATCATCAAAGATGAACTTGTGGGACCTTTTCGGGTTGAGGATGGAGTGAAGCTCAACTCCCAGACCTACTGCCAGTTTCTGGAAGACAACTTCTTCAAGCAGTGGTACAGGAAGAAGTCGGTATCGTTCAAGAAAAACATGATTTTCATGCAGGACAATGCTCCATCACATGCATTCAACTACTCCACAGCGTGGCTGGCCAGTAAAGGTCTAACAGAAGAATAATGACATAGCCCCCTTGTTCACCTAATCTGAACCCCATAGAGAACCTGTGGTCCCTCCTAAAATGTGAGATCTACAGGGAGGGAAAACAGTACACCTCTGGGAACAGTGTCTGGGAGGCTGTGGTGGCTGCTGCACACAATGTTGATTGTAAACAGATCAAGCAACTGACAGAATCTATGGATGGAGGCTGCTGAGTGTCATCATAAAGAAAGGTGGCTATATTGGTCACTCATTTTTTGGGGGTTTGTTTTTGCATGTCAGAAATGTTTATTTCTAATTTTTGTGCAGTTATATTAGTTTACCCGGTGAAAATAAACAAGTGAGATGGGAATATATTTGTTTTTTATTAAGTTGCCTAATAATTCTGCACAGTAATAGTTACCTGCACAAACAGATATCCTCCTAAGATAGTCAAATCTAAAAAAAAAAACACTCCAATTTCCAAAAATATTACCGTATATGCTCGAGTATAAGCCGAGTTTTTCAGCACAATTTTTGTGCTGAAAAGTGCCCCCCTCGGCTTATACTCGAGTCACGGTGTGTTTGCTTGGGGGGGGGTGTGACCGGGTGCTGGAGGAGGCAGGAGGGGGCCGCAGTGATCGGGGGCGGTCACATGGGGCCGCCTCATTAGTGTAATGAATATGCACAGCATCCCCCCGTCCATCAGCGGCGGAGGGAGCGGTGCATATTGCAATACACTGGCCCCCAGCAGTGATACACAGCCCCCCCTCCTTAGTATGTGTCCCCCAGGCTGCGGCACCTGTTAAAATAACAAACATTTCATACATCACCTTTCTGGCGCCGCTCCTCCGCTCCCGGCTTCTACCTGCTTGTGCCGGCTTCTAGTGCTGTGACCGAGCGCAGCAGATGACGTCATCTGCTGCGCCCGGTCACATGACACCGGCACAAGCAGGAAGAAGCCGGGAGCGGAGGAGCGGCGCCGGAAAGGTGATGTATGAAATGTTTGTTATTTTAACAGGTGCCGCAGCCTGGAGGACACATACTAAGGAGGGGTGGCTGTGTATCACTGCTGGGGGCCAGATACAAGGGAGGGGGGCCTGTATACCACTGCACGGGGCCTGTATACTACTGCACAGGGGCCTGTATACACTGCACAGGGGCCTGTATACCACTGCACAGGGGCCTGTATACTACTGCACAGGGGCCTGTATACCACTGCACAGGAGCCTGTATACTACTGCACAGGGGCCTGTATACTACTGCAAAGGGGCCTGTATACCACTGCACAGGGTCCTGTATACCACTGCACAGGGGCCTGTATACTACTGCACAGGGGCCTGTATACCACTGCACAGGGGCCTGTATACTACTGCACAGGGGCCTGCATACCACTGCACAGGGGCCTGTATACCATTGCTGAGGGGCCTGTATACCACTGCTGAGGGGCCTGTATATCACTGCTGAGGGGCCTGTATAATACCACTGCTGAGGGGCCTGTATAATACCACTGCTGAGGGGCCTGTATACCACTGCTGAGGGGCCTGTATATCACTGCTGAGGGGCCTGTATACCACTGCTGAGGGGCCTGTATAATACCACTGCTGAGGGGCCTGTATACCATTGCTGAGGGGTGCTATATACCAGTGACGGGGGGCTATATAATAGGATGGCGGTCTGCTGCATTTCATACCCTAGGCTTATACGCGAGTCAATAATTTTTACCAGCTTTTGGGGGCAAAAGTAGGGGGGTTGGCTTATACACGGGTCGGCTTATACACGAGTATATTAGGTATGCTTTGATATTTATGATTCTTTTGGGCTGATTGAGAACATACTTGTTGATCAATAATAAAAATAATCCTCAACAATACAACTTGCCTAATAATTCTGCACACAGTGTATATTGACTTATTTAAGGGCAGCTGCTCATTTTTGTTTCTTTTCTTTTGTTTTACTATGAAATATTGTATAATTAGTGAGTACTTTGTAGTCTAATAGTGCTGCTTTGCTTTGTGCTATTGTGCTCAGTTAAGGGGGTTTAGCATTGATGGCCTAGTCTGAGGATAGGTCATCAATGACTAATTGTTGGGGGGGTGTGACACTCCATACCCCCTTATCAGCTGTTCCTGGTACTGGAGGCAGTCAAGAACTACTTAGTTGCAGAACCACACAGCTATGTAAACTATCTAGTGTCTGCGGATGGGTATTGGATACCTGCCCCATGTTTGAATTAATAGAGATTGGATATCCAGTATCCAGTCACAGCCACTATTCCGTTGGCGGAGCTGTGCACCTCTGAAACTGAGTAGTTCCATCCGCCACCGGTATCAGAAACTGCTGATCAGTGCAGTACGGGTAGTTAAACCTCTTACTGATTAGACATTATTGACCTATTCCAAGGATAGGTGATCAATGTTAAAGTCACCCATTTAAAGAGCTTGTATCAACATAGACTTTCAGGAGCACTCCACTCAACAGCCAACCGGTTCCTTGCTTGCCATGGGTGGTGTACTTATGATTGACAGTGCAAGCTGTTGGTATAGTTGCACCTCTGGCCCAAACTGTGCACTCTCCCATGCTGCAGGCTGAGGCAATTGTGGCACCAAAGCTATCCAGAACCAGCAATCCGGTAAGAGCAAAGCTTACAAGTTCTATTGCATAAAGCTTGCAAGCACTGCACTACTTGCCTAGGACACCAGTCACAACTGGTGGTCTGCAGAAAAAGTTAGTAACCTCAGCAATGAGTAGAAAATAAAATAAATTAAAACTCCAATTTTGGGAACAAAGAGGAATTTTTATAAGTGGAAAGTTGCTTTTTTTTTACGAGCATTTTTAACCATTCGTGATGTTTAGACAATCTCTGTAAAAGTTGTGTTACAATGAGTAATAGTAGATAATGCTTTGCAGTGATGAAGCTGCTAAATCCCTCTTCTGTTTTGATTTATACACAAATCTTTATGCACAGAATTTGGATCAGTCAGTTCTCCTGGGGGTACTACATTTTCGGGAGTGGTTATGTATTGTGACCTATGAATCAATATCCCATGACTATCACTAAGAGGCAGCCAGCTGGAATAGCAGAGGTTACATGGCTCCACTCCCCTATCACTGCCCAATGCAGAGTAAAAGTCTCTGCAGCGGAATATGCAGAATGACACAATACAATTACCGTCAGGGTTCATTTGGCTGTAACGCTATGAAATTTACCACAGTATTTAGTGATTCCGACAGTAAAAGTATTAAACATCTTTTATCTTGACCGTCACTTTGTATGAGCTCATGTCATTTTCTTTTTTTATTTCTATTCAACTACAGTTTTGACAAAATAACAAAATGGAAAATCAAGAAATGTTCCCTGCTCCTGGTCTTCTGGGGGTTCCAAGCTGGAAGTCATGAAGCAGAGGATGTAGAGGTCAATGTAATGATGCGGAAGTCACAGCCAGCGCTAACGTTAAGGCCGCCATATACATGAGAATCCACTGATATCGATGGGTTCAGACTAGAGTCTAATGTGTATGGGGACCCCGGACAACTCATCATCGAGGGATGTATCAATCAAACATGTCTCACTTTGCACTGTTTATCACTTTGTTCTCCCAGAGATAAGTCAGACATGTCTAGCGATGGCTTTCTGATAAAAACACAGGAGTGCTCGGACAAACTAGCGCTCCTGTGTATGGGAGAGGCAGCTGAGATGGCTGGCGGCTGAACGATTGGTCAAAGCTTCGTTTGGCTGATAGTCATCTCATATCTATAGCCAGCTTAAGTTTAAGGACAGTGGTCCGCAGTCTTTTGTAATGCCAGTGTCCCCTTGCTGCTTTGAGTCTGATATGCAGGGGGGGACACCGACTCACACACCACTGCGCTGCAGATCTGCCACGTGCTTCTCTGCTGCCTCGAGCTCCATGCGCACAGGTTTCCTATGGGCGCACTGAGTGCCCATGCTAATGCTCCTGCCCTGCTCTTAAAGGGAGAGAGTGCTATTACAAGAAAGTGCCTCTCAGCCTCAGGTTGAGAGGTACTAGGTATATAAAGTATCCTTCCATTAGGAGAGGGCCTAATAAACATCTCTAGTCTGTGTCCATCCTGCTAGCTAATTATCAGGTCTCTGTGTTCATTACCTGTCCACGGCCACCTTGGCTGTACCTGTCCATACCAGTTACTGTGGCTGCCCACTGTCTGCCACGGCTATTCCAGCTGTGCCACCCTCTACCTGAGACTGTGCCTGGGTCCGACCTTGCTTTGGGGTCAGCTGCCACAGTTTCCTTTGTAGTCCAGTGCATACACTTCCCCGTGCTCACCCTCATGAGCAATACACCTATCTTACCATGAGAGCTCTGACAGAGGGCGACGAGCCACATCCAGAGCACCCTGTTGTTGACATCCAGCTCCTGCATCCTGCTCCCCCATACTAGTGACACTCAGAGACCTCATTATTGGCATTGCAACAGCCAAAGATCTCCCACAGAAATCACAATGATTCTGCATACTTACATCCAGCAGTTCTCAGTTTACCCTCATTTGGAATTTACCTGTTAAGCCCCCATTTCATTTGAACCACCAGCATGTGTTTATCCCTATGTTAGACCCTGCCTAACAAGTCATTTTTGCAGTATAAGTGACTGCTGTCCTGTGTATGGCAAAAAAGGGTGAAAAATCTGTTTCCAACATGCTAATTAGTTTCAGATAAGTCAAGGGGGTGTTGATTTTCCCAGACTATCTGTCTCAGTAATCATGTTACCGGGCCCCTGTTTTGAGCTGACATGTTGCCAGTGAAGCCTTTTAACATTTCCTCTTCTGGTGTTGTCGCCATATTAAGAGGCCTTGATTATCCTTTTTTTTAAATTGTTCTAATCATGTGGTCTCTGGCTATTAGATTTCTAGAATATAAATGTGAAATTAGGTGCTATTTGGGACCAACCTTTTCTTATTTGTTCCTTATGCTTAGGATTGGGTTACCTTATGATTTCTTTCTCTCTTGTACTGGAGTGTGTCTTTCAGGTGTTGCTTACTACTTGTAATATATTAATTTTGGTGTTCCTCTGTGTGCTAGTGGTGCACTAGTGTTCACCAGCTGTGTATTCTTTACCTTTACCTATTTGCTGTTTGTTCTCAAGCATGTACATCTCCTTATGCTTTTGTTCCTTTTCGTGTCCTGTTGAAGATAACTCCTTATATTTGTGGCGCCCCTCTGGTGGGATGCCACAGGGAGGTACTGCACCCCAAACAGAAGGTGTGGTGCCTCCGTAGTCGTGGATGAGGAGGAAAACCCAGAGTGTGCACAAAAACACGCTCACAGGATACCTTAGTACAGGGGACTGGTATTCAGTAGGTCCCAGGGAGGTGGAGCCTAGAAGAGCGGGAAGACGTGAGTGACAGTTACAGACAGTAGTCAGTCAGACGGTGACAGAAGAGCAGAGAGTACGGACGCAGGGGACCCTGCAGGGGTGACAGGAGGGCACTTCTAAGGTGAGAGGTGACCCAGACAAAGAAAGAGACACTCCAGGACTGGTTGTAGCCGGCTATAGAGTCCAGGTCAACATCGGTAAACCGGAACCGAGGCAGTTAGTTAACGGTTTATTCCAAACTGCAGACCGGCAGGCTGTGGGGTAAAGTAGGAGCCGCAGCACCACATGGCTAAATCCCACCTCTGTCCTAAAGTGGGTCCAAGACACTAATATGGGAAGGGACGAAATACCGGTGGCGGGAGAATTGTCTTCTCATCGCTCCCGTCCATACCGGAAAGGGGTCAGAAGTACCTTTTTGTAACAGACCTGGGGACCGGCGATCGGGCTCCTTAGTGTGGTTGCTACCGACCAAGAAAGCCATTATAGAGACACCTCTGACAGACTCTGGAAAAGCTTCCAATATCTGCGGCTACAACCCCCGGTGAATCAGACTGTACCGTGTACCTTATCCACCTGATACCAGTAAAGAATTGTTTGAGTTAATCTGGTCTTTGCATCAATTATTCTTCGCCGGGGAGGCTCCTACAGCACCAAAGAGCCAAGGACTACGACTCCTCTCATCCACCCCGCTGCCCTGAGGTAAAAGCTCCGCCTGTGGGGAGCTATACTACCAAACCTGCTTCACCATCACCTCAGCGGCCGGCTGCAGTGCTGGTAACCACATTACCAGATATCACAGGTGGCGACTTGTTTCCCTATCCCCAAGTTCCCCCTCATCCCCCATCAGCCAACTGAGTGCCCAGGGCACGGTACTGGGACCCGACCAGTCGTGATTCCCTCCCCCGCCATCCCGGTTCCAAGTAACCCCTTCCCTGCCGGCCCGACTCATTTTCACTGTGTCTGACTATTCCCCTGTAAGTTTAGGAATTTGTCACTTAGTAGTAGTCGTTCTTTT
>JARQOC010000010.1:70107808-70118531 GCA_033576535.1 Allobates femoralis | reverse complement strand
TGTAATCCAGTGCATACACTTCCCCGTGCTCACCCTCATGAGCAATACACCTATCTTACCATGAGAGCTCTGACAGAGGGCGACGAGCCACATCCAGAGCACCCTGTTGTTGACATCCAGCTCCTGCATCCTGCTCCCCCATACTAGTGACACTCAGAGACCTCATTATTGGCATTGCAACAGCCAAAGATCTCCCACAGAAATCCCAATGATGCTGCATACTTACATCCAGCAGTTCTCAGTTTACCCTCATTTGGAATTTACCTGTTAAGCCCCCATTTCATTTGAACCACCAGCATGTGTTTATACCTATGTTAGACCCTGCCTAACAAGTCATTTTTGCAGTATAAGTGACTGCTGTCCTGTGTATGGCAAAAAAGGGTTAAAAATCTGTTTCCAACATGCTAATTAGTTTCAGATAAGTCAAGGGGGTGTTGATTTTCCCAGACTATCTGTCTCAGTAATCATGTTACCGGGCCCCTGTTTTGAGCTGACATGTTGCCAGAGAAGCCTTTTAACGTTTCCTCTTCTGGTGTTGTCGCCATATTAGGAGTCCTTGATTATCCTTTTTTTTAAATTGTTCTAATCATGTGGTCTCTGGCTATCAGTGCCAGCCAGGCACCATAAGGAGAAGACAGAAACGGTTTATAACTCTTCTGCCTTCTCTTTTGCCATTTACAAGGCACTTAATGAATGTTATGCTGTGAAGAGAGGAATCTTTGATGCTGAGACTTCTATTGACAATCACATAATCACTTGGTGACTCCGAGGTAAAGTAGAACTGGTTCTAGCAAAAAAATTATTATTATTATGACTAGACCCAGATCAGTGCGGTTAGTGACTTCTGTCACTATCAGCAGCTTTTCTTTCCTATAACTGGTGCTGCTATGTATATAATATTGATCAATAATGCAATGTCCTCCAGAGATCTATTTTGACATCTTGGGGGGTGTAATAAAAAATGTTACCTCCGCCCCACTTAAAAATGAAACAAGGCGATTCTCTAGTAAAAAATAGCACATAAAATACACATATTAAGTACTAGCTGTGAGCCCGATGCAAATGCATCGGGTGTCTAGAATATTTTTTTTTTTTTTTTTAGATTTTCAAATAGATTTTCACTTGCCGCACCTGCCGCAAGTCCCCCTATACTTTCTATGGGGATTACCGCAACCGCGCCACAAGTGTAGCGACTCGCAATGGCCTCGCGGCCATTGCTCGCGCTACACAGCGAGTCGCAATAGATCCCCATTGAAAGTATAGGGGGAGTTGCGGCAGGTACGCGGTTGCGGTAATCCTTATGGAAGCGGGCATTGCGATTCGCTGGCCGAAAATAGAACCAGAGGCTCGGCCACAAAGCTAGCGATTTCCCGCTGAGGCTAGCGACTCGCTACCTGAGCGGGAAATCGCTAGCTTTGTGGCCGAGCCTCTGGTTCTATTTTCGGCCAGCGACTCGCAATGGCCGCTTCGCGGCCATTGCTCGCACTAAAGCTAGCGACTCGCAATGGCCTCGCGGCCATTGCTCGCGCAGCTGACGCCTCGCATTGGCCGCTACGCGGCCAATGCTTCGCCGTGGTGACGTCACAGTGTGACATATCCACGGCACGTTTTTTTGGTCCGACACGAAAATGTCTTAGACAATTATATAGTAGATTTATACAACTATAATAGCCTGAAATGTTAATTCAGATGGTTATTTTGTATGAAAAATTAACAGTATAAAAAGATGAGGGAACGTGATACCCACAAAAACACACTATGGGCTAAATGAATCATTTTGAGGGGTTTAAGTCACTTGTCTGTTTTTGTCTCTTGGTGGTCACTGATGTTTTTTGCTCCAAATTCATCAAACTGACGGGGGCAATTTGTGAGTTTCATGCAAAGTCAAAAATTTTCTTTTTTCCTTTCTTTAAGGCAGGGGTGGGGAACCTCAGGCCCCAGGGCCAAATGCGACCCTCGAGGACTTTTTGGTGGCCCCCGGGCAGATTCCTCGGGACCACAGGCTGGCAGACTCGTTTTGCCGCCAGTCTGTCCTTTAAATCCAGCTCTCCAGTGATCTCTATGCCCCAACCTCGGCCTCCCCAGTGATGTGTATGCTCCCAGCCTCTAATGTGATGTCTAGGGCTCTAGCAAACCTGAAAGAGTTGAGAAGCAACGTGATCAACATCAGTTTTATCTTGGCATTTATCTGTGTGTTAATATATACCAGTGAGGTCCAGCGCTAAATCTTGAATTGTTGGCATGAATGCACGATCACTGAGTTTAGTACAACCCTGCCGGGATGTATATTGGTCTTTAAAACAATTCAATTTTATTCTATAAAATCTTTAAAAGGCAATATTACTATCTAGAAATAATGAGTATAAAAATTATAGTGAGTATAAATTAATATGTGGGTAGCTGTAGTCCGGGTTGGACCCTCTTCTTCTGCTGGACCTTTTTGATTGGTTAGATTTCTAGAATATAAATGTGAAATTAGGTGCTATTTGGGACCAACCTTTTCTTATTTGTTCCTTATGCTTAGGATTGGGTTACCTTATGATTTCTTTCTCTCTTGTACTGGAGTGTGTCTTTCAGGTGTTGCTTACTACTTGTAATGTATTAATTTTGGTGTTACTCTGTGTGCTAGTGGTGCACTAGTGTTCACCAGCTGTGTATTCTTTACCTTTACCTATTTGCTGTTTGTTCTCAAGCATGTACATCTCCTTATGCTTTTGTTCCTTTTCGTGTCCTGTTGAAGATAACTCCTTATATTTGTGGCGCCCCTCTGGTGGGATGCCACAGGGAGGTACTGCACCCCAAACAGAAGGTGTGGTGCCTCCGTAGTCGTGGATGAGGAGGAAAACCCAGAGTGTGCACAAAAACACGCTCACAGGACACCTTAGTACAGGGGACTGGTATTCAGTAGGTCCCAGGGAGGTGGAGCCTAGAAGAGCGGGAAGACGTGAGTGACAGTTACAGACAGTAGTCAGTCAGACGGTGACAGAAGAGCAGAGAGTACGGACGCAGGGGACCCTGCAGGCGTGACAGGAGGGCACCTCTAAGGTGAGAGGTGCCCCAGACAAAGAAAGAGACACTGCAGGACTGGTTGTAGCCGGCTGGAGAGTCCAGGTCAACATCGGTAAACCGGAACCGAGGCGGTTAGTTAACGGTTTATCCCAAACTGCTGACCGGCAGGCTGTGGGGTAAAGTAGGAGCCACAGCACCACATGACTAAATCCCACCTCTGTCCTAAAGTGGGTCCAAGACACTAATATGAGAAGGGACGAAATACCGGTGGTGGGAGAATTGTCTTCTCATCGCTCCCGTCCATACCGGAAAGGGGTCAGAAGTACCTTTTTGTAACAGACCTGGGGACCGGCGATCGGGCTCCTTAGTGTGGTTGCTACCGACCAAGAAAGCCATTATAGAGACACCTCTGACAGACTCTGGAAAAGCCTCCAATATCTGCGGCTACAACCCCCGGTGAATCAGACTGTACCGTGTACCTTATCCACCAGTAAAGAATTGTTTGAGTTAATCTGGTCTTTGCATCAATTATTCTTCGCCGGGGAGGCTCCTACAGCACCAAAGAGCCAAGGACTATGACTCCTCTCTTCCACCCCGCTGCCCTGAGGTAAAAGCTCCGCCTGCGGGGAGCTATACTACCAAACCTGCTTCACCATCACCTCAGCGGCCGGCTGCAGCGCTGGTAACCACATTACCAGATATCACAGGTGGCGACTTGTTTCCCTATCCCCAAGTTCCCCCTCATCCCCCATCAGCCAACTGAGTTCCCAGGGCATGGTACTGGGACCCGACCAGTCGTGATTCCCTTCCCCGCCATCCCGGTTCCAAGTAACCCCTTCCCTGCCGGCCCGACTCATTTTCACTGTGTCTGACTATTCTCCTGTAAGTTTAGGAATTTGTCACTTACTAGTAGTCGTTCTTTTGTATTTATCGGGGTCATCTAGGTCTCATCAAAGTTTCATCATTTTGTCATCCTAATTTCCTTAAAGGGAACCTGACCTCTAACAATGAGCCCTCAGGCTCTTTTAACCTGTCCCTGCACCATTCTAATCCATTCCTAGCCATCCCTTTCTGTCCCTAAATCGCTATTGGAAAGTTTGTAAAAGTTCTTTTTATACCTGTTGTTCTGCAGCTCCTCATTACATGAGAAGCCGCAAAAGGCGCTCTTTTCTGCATCTCCCCGCCGGCGGCGTGTTAATTATGCACACCCATATGGGCGTGCTATAGAGCAGAGACTGTGCTTGTGCTGCCAGGGGGCGGGACAGGCGATATGACGAAAATCGCAAAACCTGTGACATTTCAGCGACATATTGAGGTGATGATTATTTTGTTGTCTAGCCAGCTTATATCCAAAGTGGCTTGTTTAGTTCAGTTGACTAGTGTATGCCATATGTATTCTTATCCTTCAGTTATATTTAGTGGATATAGGGTATTGATTAACAGGTATGGGGTATTAAAGCTAAGTACATTGATAAAAATAAAATAAAGGTGGAAGAATAGCGTTAATATGTTGACCTTTATTTTATTTTTTATCAATGTGCTTAGCTTTAATACCCCATATCTGTTAATCAATACCCTATATCCACTAAATATAACTGAAGGATAGGAATACATATGGCATACACTAGTCAACTGAACTAAACAAGCCACTAAAATATCTCTCTCCTCTCTTTCTATCTCTCTCTCCCTCTCTCTTTCTCTCCCTCTCTCCTCTCTTTCTATCCCTATCTCCCTCCCTCTCCCTCTCTCTCTTATTCTATACCTCTCTCTCTCCCTCTCCTCTCTTTCTATCCCTCCCTCCCTTACTCGTTCTCTCTCTACTCTCTCTCTATCTCCCTCTCTCTCTCTCCTCTCTTTCTATCCCTCTCTCCCTCCTTTACTCTCTCTCTCTCTCCCTCTCTCTTTTTCTCTCACTCTCTACCTTTCTCTCCCTCTCTCCCTCCCTTTCTCGCTCTCTCTTCTGGCCAATGATTTAATTGACAGACATGCATCGGTATCCATTCGACCATCCGACTGTGATTCTACATACATATTGATCACGGATGCATCCCGAACGCTAGTGTGAAACCAGCCTTAGAACCACACTTTTGCAACTTTTTGAAAATCAACCGAGAATGTCGAGCCCCAGGGCATGGGGTATTTGGGTATCAGGCGGCAGAGGGTTAACTTTGTCAAAGGGAATGGTGGCCATGCCTGATCCCGTGTCCTGGGTGACACTTCAAAAGGGGGATTTATTTACAAGGATTATGTATAAGTTTATAGTTTGTCGTGACACCACCTGCAGTACCTGGTGAGATGTCACCAGCGCCGCCATAGTCCTCCGCAGGCAGGACTGGGACCTCCGGGGCAAGAAATCTGTGAAAAGAATGAGTTCGTGGAAAGAAGATGTAGCAGAGGCAAAGTCACTTCACCCGGGTATTTTACTGGAACTTTAGCAGCGTTATTACAGTCCTCAGTGCAGTTAGATGTTAAATGACAAGTGGCTACGGGTGGCTGCAAGTGGATCTCTGGTAGCTGGACGGAACCCTCAGTGTGTGCCTTTCTTGTTCCTTTTTTTCCCTGCTTCCCAGTAGCTTGTGTTAAGCCTGACCTCACATAGAGTAAATCTGACCTCCTGCTGTTTCTCTTTCCTTCCCTTGCTCCCGTCGGGTAATCTTCTGTCAAACACTGCGGCTTGCCTGGCTGTGTCTGGACCCCTCTAATGGTCGCTTGGGAATCAGGGCCGTATATTGAATACCTCCGTGCTTCGGATTTTCTGCAGACCTTAAAGGTTCCTACAGGTGCGGGCTCCGGTACCCGGTTTCTCTCCTGGGGCGAACTCTCCGGTTCCTCTATTTCCCACTCGTTCACTGTGTCTGGGATCTGTTCTGGTTGTCCCTGGGTCCCTCAGCCGAGGAGACCCTCCTTCTTCCCTCAGGCTTCCTGCCTGGAACTTTACTAGCTCTCCAACCCGGAGGCCGAGACCTGAAGCCCAAAAGGCCTCAAGCCGAAGACCTCCTTTCTTCCCCTGGGGGTGACTATATACCCTGCCGGGTTCCCTCCCACTGCATGACCTAGTGTGGGGTGTGGGTTTAGGGTTCCGACTACCATCTTGAAATCCACTTGCAGCTGGGGTGACTACACCTCTTTTATGGGTGCAGTACCCCTCTGTGGCACCTACATAGTGGGGCGCCACAAGAACATCTGCAAATCCAACAATCTGCGCATAGTGGTAAACTAAACAAAAAAAATAGAGTTAAAAAAGGAGCAAATTAAAGTATGAATCAGGTGCAAACAAAAAGTAGGCACCAAACACCAAAAACTTGGCACAGTTTGGCACTTGGCACAAATGCAATAATGAGCTGGTCCCTATATTGCTATATCTCTGTTGAATAAGATAATTACAATTGTACCCCCTCCCTCCCAAAAAAAAGAAAAGGAAAGGAAAAAGTTACTTCTGATGCAAAAATGCTCAATGTAATTCAGCATCTTATTTTTGTGAGATACAGTAAAAACGGAAAAAGGGCAAAGAAATTAAAAGTAATGGCGTGCAACAAAGAAAACACAGGAAATGGGAGGGGGAAAGAAAATAAGATGAGAACAGTAAAAGTAACATAAAAGAAAGAATTCCTGAATAGAGATGAGAAGGGCTGAGATTAATAAACTGAGAGTAAGGATAAGAAGCTGCAGAGGAAGAGCTGGAAAGAAAGGAGGGCGGGGGAGGGGGTTTAAAGGGAAAAAGCAACATGGGGGGGGGATAGGTGTCACCGAGATGAGCTGCCGGAGGGATTGTGAGCCCCAATAGGACATGTTCCCAGGACACAGCACACCCTTCCACAGATAGGAGTCAGGGCGCACCGCCAACAACGCAATCGTATTCTTATGAAGTGTAAGTGCTTGAATTGACTAAACTAGGTATGGAGAATTATAAAAAATGATGTTCTGTGTCAAGACACTTACTCTACGGCTTATGGCCGTCTTTATTCAAAATCCAATAAACGTCTGCACCCTCTGGACACCGGCAGGAATGAGGGCTTAGAATTCAGCAGGGCTCTGTTTTATTGTGGAAATTCCACTTAAATATGTAATAGTGCATAGAAGTGTAAAACGCACCTGCCTGGCAAAAGTGTCGCCTTTGTTACCGGAGAGTGGAGGAAAAAAAAGACAAAACTGTAAAATACTCAATGCAGGGAAAAATCATGGGTTTCAGAGTTTGCTTAAAATATTTAAATTAATTCATGTTTTATTTCCTGGGCAGCATGGAGCTGTCACATGTTGACTGCCCTGCAATCTATTAGTATTGCTGATGAGTTTAAACTGTTTTCTTTTCCCTACTTTATGCTGTATGGCGCAGCTGCAATTAGAGGAGTGAGTCATAGCATTTGGGTGGAGGTGGAGGGGTGTGTCTTAGCATTCAGATTTCCACCCCTCAGCCTTTAAATAGCTCCACTTCCCTCCACTAGGTGTCGCAGTTGAAGCTCATTTCTTCCTGGATTCATGCTGTGAAGTCATACTGTTCTGAGCTATGTTATTACTGCCATTGACTTCCATCTAAGCTGCTGGGTTTCCCAGTCCATGGGTAGAGGTAGGGGCCTTAGTCTAGGGCTAATCAGGAGCAAAGGGCTAGGATGGCAACCTGAACCTCCTCACCTTCAGAGGTACCTTAGAGAACATGACCAGTGAGGGACACCAAGTCCAAGGCCAGACTAGCTCCATTGAAGACCCTTGCCTATCTTACAATCTTGCCTCCTGATTCCCTATAGAACCCCATGACAGGAGCCATATGTCACTTATACTACTGAAAGAGTTAGAGATATTTGGCTTTGGGGTGAAATTTCAGGATGATCCTAAAATGCCCTTCTATTTTTTCAAGGAAACCTATTGTGACCTTCTCTACACTTGTGAATGAACACATCCAACTGTTCAATATTTCAGGACTTTTTGCACAACTTGCTGTTCTCTAACAAGGAGACTAATTTCAAAATTCACAACAGTTGTTTAATCCATCAATCACCCAATACATTTCAGATTTCATTTAGAGTTGGTATTTAGACAGTCCTCCTCATCATGGTGTTGATATTTTGATATCATGAGTCCAAGACGATGCCTAACAATTGATCACAGAACCGTGGCCTTGAGAGGCTGCAAGCCATATGTTCTCAGATGGAAGAGGCCACTGAGCCTAAAGAGTCACAGAACGTTATCAGCAGAGGGATGGGAAGAGACACAGAAAAACAGTGAAATGGACGTTCTCTGCCATATTCCACACTGATGACAACTTAATTGCGAACAATGGCCTGCAGAACCGAATGATGAAAGCCACAAACTCCAGAAACATTTATGGAAGGTGAGAAGCACCAAGTGTCACATCAAACCATATCAAACCATTTACATCAGTGTAGTCTGCGTGCTAGATGACCTGAAAGGTTCCTGACCACCACCAGGTACAGGAGCATCTACGCTGGATGAGGGACCAGGGGACCTCAGTGCTGTTCACTAATGAAAGTCAACTCATGCTGAGCAGAAATGATGACTGCCAGCCAGCGATCTTAGAGATGTCAAGGAGAGCGCTGTGGTTCAGCCATTGTTGTCACCAGATGAGCCTTTGGTGGTTGTGGTGTTACAGACAGGGCAGATGTGTCTAGTTAATGCAGAAAATGCCTCTGCATAAACAACAAGCCTAATTTCATCTTCATGGACGACAATCCTCCAGCTCATCAAGGTTGCATCATTAGGAAATGGCTGCTGGAGACTGGGGTACCTCAAATAGAGCGGCCTGCACTTTCTCCAGACCTGAATCCCATTGAAAAGCTATGGGATCAGCTATGTCACCATGTAGAGAGAGGCTCGTAACTCTGTACCCCAGATCCGCAATGACTTGAGGGCCGCCCTTCAAGAAGAGTGGGATGCCACCTCAGAGACAAGAAGAAGAGTGAGATGCCACCTCAGAGACAAGAAGAAGAGTGGAATGCCTCCTCAGAGACAAGAAGAATGGGATACCGCCTCAGCAGACAAGAAGAGTGGGATGCCACCTCAGCCGACAAGAAGAAGAGTGGGATGCCACCTCAGAGATAAGAAGAGTGGGATGCCACCTCAGCAGACAAGAAGAGTGGGATGCCACCTCAGCAGACAAGAAGAGTGGGATGCCACCTCAGAGACAAGAAGAAGAGTGGTATGCCTCCTCAGAGACAAGAAGAATGGGATACTGCCTCAGCAGACAAAAAGAGTGGGATGCCACATCAGCCGACAAGAAGAAGAGTGGGATGCCACCTCAGAGATAAGAAGAGTGGGATGCCACCTCAGCAGACAAGAAGAGTGGGATGCCACCTCAGAGATAAGAAGAGTGGGATGCCACCTCAGCAGACAAGAAGAGTGGGATGCCACCTCAGCAGACAAGAAGAGTGGGATGCCACCTCAGCAGACAAGAAGAGTGGGATACTGTCTCAGTGATAAGAAGAAGAGTGGGATGCTGTCTCAGTGATAAGAAGAAGAGTGGGATGCCACCTCAGAGATAAGAAGAGTGGGATGCCACCTCAGAGATAAGAAGAAGAATGGGATACCACCTCAGCAGACAAGAAGAGTGGGTTGCCACCTCAGCCGACAAGAAGAAGAGTGGGATACCACCTCAGAGACAAGAAGAGTGGGATGCCACCTCAGCAGACAAGAAGAGTGATAAGAAGAATGGGATGTCGCTTCAGAGACAAGAAGAAGGGTGGTATACCGCCTCAGCAGACAACAACTCCACTTGTGAACAGCAGGAGACGTCATTGTTAAGCTAAAACTGATGCTCGAGACCATGTGACAAGTTATTGAGACATTGACATTTTTGACTGTTGACTTTTATTTCAATAAATTGTTTGAGATGAGGAAGTTACCATTGCATGTTGTTTCTTAAATGCCCTACTTTCATGATAAAATATCAATGTAGTGTGAACTACATTTTCTTTAAATTATACTTTTTTTGAGTGGTATATGGTATGTCATTAAAAAGTGAGAAATCTGCATTTAAAGGGAACCTATGAGGATGATTTTGGTACTAAAACTAAAGGCATGGTTATGAATTCCCTAGTCCAAAAATTTAAATGATACATTTTCTAGTAATTTGATAAATCAATGATGAGAAATCAATCTTTGAGGTCACAAACTAAACTGGAAGTGCATCTAACAAGATGAGGAGGAGGAATGTAAGGACACGGCGCACCCAGTGCACTTCCAAGCAAGGATGAGCTAACAAGAATTAACACCACCCATTTTGATAAGTCCCAGCCTTTCCAACAATGCTTCCAGATGAGAGAACCAGAGGCTGAACGATTGCTGTTTCAGTGTAAGACTTCTATTAGGTTTTGCTCATATTGTGAAGTTTGGTATAAATGTAAAACTCAAGAACACCTTTCTTTTAATCCATTACCGGGTTTGTATGTAAAAACAAAAGCACCAAAAATTTGCAACAAAAGTTAATTGTATGATCAAGTGTTTGTTTTAGAGTAAGGCGGAATTCTTGGCAGACTGACAAATAGACTTACGGTGAAATAATAATATCTAGCTTCACACCATTTCTCATAGAAAATCTTTCACTGTCTTATGTCAAATATGTTCATGGGCTAAAAAAAGGCTTGAATGTTTCGCCAGTTGTGCACATTCAGGCGGCATGCAAAGGCTGATACACTGTATATAGGGCTATAGGCTCAACATAGTTTGATATGTTTCCTGGCATAAACTGGATGAACTAACCTAC